>JAEIFU010002478.1:0-43280 GCA_018904235.1 Lordiphosa stackelbergi
GCGTAGTTCTAGTTGTATTCGTCGCATCGGTTCACGCTAGAGCTTTTTGGAAAGCTCTTTTCACGCTAACACGTGTTTGATTTATTGTTGTTTGTTTTTAGTCGTTCGCGAGTTATAGCGTCGCAAACATGGAGCAAAATAAAGAGAAAATACGGCATATTTTACAGTACTACTACGATAAAGGCAAAAATGCATCTCATGCTGCCAATAAAATTTGTGCAGTTTATGGACCCGATACAGTTTCCATTTCCACCGCACAACGATGGTTTCAACGTTTTCGTTCTGGTGCAGAGGTGATCGAAGATGCGCCACGGTCCGGAAGGCCTGTCGTCGAAAATTGCGATAAAATCGCTGAATTGATCGAAAGAGACCGGCATAGTAGCAGCCGTAGCATCGGCCAAAGAGCTGGGCATGAGTCATCAAACCGTTATAAACCATTTGAAGAAGCTTGGATTCAAAAAGAAGCTCGATGTATGGGTGCCACACGACTTGACGCAAAAAAACATTTTTGCCCGTATGGATGCATGCGAATCGCTTCTGAATCGCAACAAAATCGACCCGTTTTGAAGCGGATGGTGACTGGCGATGAAAAGTGGGTCACTTACGACAACGTGAAGCGCAAACGGTCGTGGTCGAAAAGCGGTGAAGCTGCCCAGACGGTGGCCAAGCCTGGATTGACGGCCAGGAAGGTTCTTCTGTGTGTTTGGTGGGATTGGCAGGGAATCATCCACTATGAGCTGCTCCCCTATGGCCAAACGCTCAATTCGGACCTGTACTGCCAACAACTGGACCGCTTGAATGCAGCACTCATGCAGAAGAGGCCATCTTTGATCAACAGAGGCCGAATTGTCTTCCATCAGGACAACGCCAGGCCACACACATCTTTGGTGACGCGCCAGAAGCTCCGGGAGCTCGGATGGGAGGTTCTTTTGCATCCACCGTATAGTCCGGATCTCGCACCAAGTGATTACCACCTATTTCTGTCCATGGCGAACGAGCTTGGTAGTCGGAAGTTGGCCACAAGAGAGTCCTGTGAAAATTGGCTCTCCGAGTTTTTTGCCAATAGGGAAGCGAGCTTCTATAAGAGGGGCATTATGAAGTTGGCATCTCGTTGGGAACTCGTCATCGAACAAAACGGCGCATATTTGACTTAAATCGCATTATTATAACCAATTTTATGAACAATTGAAAATTCAATAAAAATACCATATAAGATTTTATACAAAATGGGTCTTAAGTGACGTATGACGTTTTTATTTTAGAATATATTTTTATACGTAAATAAATTTTAAAATGCCTAACACATCCTGGTGTGTTGTGCATTTGGCGATTCTCAATTATCGATTCTTTTCCACGCGCGATTAAATAAATATTGCCTGCGGCGCTTTTTTATACCCGAGTTGGAGCTGAAGTTAGCCTTCCTTTAATTTTCCTAAGTATCTTTCTAAATTTGGATTTCTCTATTTTTATACCCTTACAAAGGGATATTATAATTTTGCCCAGGTTTAGAATTATTTCCGACTTTTTCCTATAAACTATATATATTCTTGTTGATCAGGGCGACGAGCTGAGTCGATTGAACTTTATCCGTCACGTCTGTCTGTCCGTCTGTCTGTTTCTACGCAAACTAGTCTATCAGTTTTAAAGCTATCGAACTGAAACTTTGCCCAGAGTCTCTTATTGTTTATTGTAACCACCGGATCGGATATATATCTTATACTGATAAATATGTTAAAAAGAAAATTTTTTGTTTTTAAGCTGCTTTTTAAAATGATATATTAAAACATTTGAAGGGTATAAAAATTTAGCAAAAAAGATTAGCTTACCTTCTTGTTTTTCTTTAAAAACTAACCACACTTATAACATCGTCTTACCTGTATAGCCTTTTTAACGGCCTGTCTGTGCTTTCACCATCATGAAATCAAAGAACTTTCTTTGTTCTGAGATATTTTACTATTATTTCTCATCAATTTTTGCGAAAAAATTCGGTAAAATAAAAGCAATAGAAATTGCAATTGCACTTCACTGAGAGACTCCAAAAGAATTGTTGTTACAATTATTACCATAAACTTGGTTCATCAATGAACAAAACTTAGTATAAGGCGGAAATGGATACAATTTATGTTAGCTTGTCGCACTCCCACACTTGGTGACATTAAATATTACTCTTACCCAACCACAATTAGCCAGCTTCTGGATTTCTAATTACGCTTTTGATTGGAGTTTGGCATGCCAAATTGATTTCCTATACGATTAATGCTTGGGGCGGGCAGTTTGCATGGAAATGGCCCAAAATATGATTGGGTCATATAAACATAACACTTCTGGGGCGATTCTGACTATTCCACACTTCTATTCCACGCCACCCACACCACACACACACACACACAGGCATTTCGATGCTTAAGCATTTACATAATGACTTTTGGTCCGTTTTATGGGCCCATATAACCTGCTGCTGCTGCTGTTGGCTGCTTTTTGGCTGTTGTGTTCCTGCCCACGTGACATAAAATGCCAAGGAAATGCCTGGCGGAGCAAAGTTAATTGAAAACTGTGTCGACCCCTTAAAGGAAGCTAGAAAATAAGTATAAATGGAATCTGTTTAGCTTGCCTTACACCGTTCGAAGCTCTTACCTGTGAGTGCTTTACTCATATCAGGTGTCAAAGCCTTTTCAAGACTTTTCCCTTTTTTTTTCACTAGCTTTTTGGTATTTCCATGTCAAAGCATTGAACAGGGGGAGGAAATCATTGAGACGTAAATCGTTGCCATGGCAAATGCATCTTCAAGTGCAGTCCCATGTCATAAACACCTCAGTGAAGCCGGCATTCAAGCTGAAGCTGAAGCAGGTCGCGTATCCTGCGGCGGACACGTGAAACCATCATCAATCTACTGCCAACGACAGTTTTAACGACTTCTTGTGGATTACTTCAAACAAAATAACCACTTTGTAGTAGGGAATTTTATGTGGCCCCGGTTGGTGTTGATGGCTTGGGTTTTCTGCCCGTCTCAGTCTCCCGGCATTTCGCTGCATTTGGCCAAAGTTTTGCTGCAAAAGTTTGTAACAGAAGCCCCTTTTTGGCTTTACGAGATAAATATTTATTGATACTGCAGCAACGTGGCACATTTTGCATCTCCAACCGTGCATAGATAACCAGAGTTTCAGGTCCAAGTAATTGTGGGTGCAGCTGTGGCAGTTTGCGGGTTAATGAGTGGCAACTGTTGAGCGCAGAAATTGCGAAAGTTTGTGGCAGACTTTGATAAGTCTTAATGTTAATGATAGTTGACAAAATTTGTTAAAAAACTTAAAAATATTTGAATAATTTAAGTTGCGCGCCCAATTCTTACTGCTAATGCAGTAAGCCCTGCAGCAAGTAGGGCCATATTTTCTCTCTTAACTTACCTGGTCACACTAAGCCATAGCCATGGTCACCCTTTTTAAGATTTGCCCACAAAATCAGTATCGGTCACACTGGGGCGTGCAATTGCTCATTTCATTTCGGCTTTGGAAGTTGCTGTCTGCTTCGCTCGCGATTATAAATAAAGTTTTTAATCTCTATTACTTAATTTCCCCAAGAGTATTCACAAGTGCCCCAACGTACATAGTAAATAAATTATTGCAATTAACTGCCAAGCAGCAAGCAATGTATTTGGCCTTACATAAGAAGCGCAAATAATTTTTACTGTTAAAATTGCATCAGCCTCCCGCACGAGAGACGAGCAGAGTACACGAGCCAAAACGAGACAAAATATGAGCTGGCCAACAACAACAACACAAAGTAGCAGCAGCGGTAGTGACTGCGACAGCAAAAAGTCTGCGGCTAGCAACAATATAAATTTGGCAAGCAATTTTCTTTGATTTTGCTTTGTCTCACATTTTTTCACATTACTGAGAAAATAACAAATCCCCAAAAGCCAAAGAGTGTAAATAGAAAATACATTAATTATAGTACAAATTCACGCACAAAGTGAATTTCGCAGCGCAGCACAGCACAGCACTAAATTGTAGCAGTAAATACAAAATAAAAATTGGCAAAAAAATGAATGCTACTGGAGGAGCAACAGCCGTGGTGACGGCAAGTCCCAAGAAATTCAATGTGTTTGCCCATGTCAAGTATGAGCATATGGTGGCCGGAGTCTCGGGCGGAGTGGCGTCCACATTAATACTGCACCCATTGGATCTCATCAAAATACGCTTTGCGGGTAAGTGTTCTGTCTAGATTGTACTCGAGTTGACCAGAAATTTTCCATGGAAAAATTGTAATCGTGAGGCAATGCACAATATAGCTGGCACGTGCCGCGGCTAAGGGGGCAGACTATGCGCGTTTATAGTTAGTTTTTTTTTTTATCTCTTGTTTGTTTGTTTTTGCTTATTAAAGGCCTGCGTCATCCGCCTGTTTGTGTTTATGAATCTCGATAGTTGGCTTTAATTTATGATGATGTTGACATTCTCATTTCTTATCTAGGACTGGTATAGTAGGCGCACACCCACCTAGCCATTTAGTTAATTAAGGTTTTTATGACCCTGGGAGCAAAGATCGATATTAACTATTAACATTTACAACTCTAGAGGCTAGACAAAGACAAACACAGCTGATTTATTTGCAGCTATAGTGGAACTCAGCTCGAAAGAACCAGATAAATTTACGAATTAACTTCTTTTCCTTTCTGCAAATAACTGGACCAAACGAGATTGGCACAGCGGAACGATCGAAAATGAAACAGTCGAAGAAGAGAGAGAGGCTTAAGGGGGGTAGGGTTTTAAAGGCAAGAAAACCGCATATTTTTATGATTTTTTTGCTGCGAAATCAATAATATAATTTTATTAAACTTCATTACATATTATTGTACAACTTTTTGAAGTATGTCTGAAAAAATTTTCAAATAAAAATATTTACAAATAAGCCGGTGACGGTGAATCTCCAAAGGTGCCTTGAAAAAAGTGGTTTTGCAGTGTACATCAGAACTCAAAATCTACTGAACCGATCCAAAAAAGTTGATACGCATTTTAAAGGTGATGTATTTCTCAAGGTAATCAGGAAGAGTTTTTTTTTCCAGCCCCTTGAAGTGAAAAACGCGATTTTATAAAAAAAAAAAAAAAATCGCGGTTAATTTGTTATTAAAAAATAGAAAAAGATGCAAAAAAAAAAACTCTTTCCTGATCACCTCGAGGAATACATCACCTTTAAAATGCGTATCAACTTTTTTGGATAGGTTTCAGTAGATTTTGAGTTCTGATGTACACGAACTTCAAAAAACACGTTTTCTGTAAAATCGATTTAAACTTTTTTATACGGTAGCAATCAGGTAGCATGGCCGGTCGTTTGAAACGCTGTAACTCCGTTAGTTTTACTCGGATTGACTTCAAATTTGTACACAATATTCTCGACATATTGTTCATTCAGAAAAAAAAAATGAAAAAAAATAATTTTAAAACCATAACCCCCCTTTAACTATTAGATTTCACTCCAGGTATCCAAGTACTAGACACATTAACACAAAAATTCCTTGAAAATCAATTAAATACTTAAATGCAAATCAAAATTCACTAACAAATTCAAAATGGATCACAGTATTAAACAAAATTCACTTTTTGTACATTTAGCAACAGGGATGCAAACGGTTCAATACATGATTTTTGGGGCTTACTGAACCGCGGTTTCAGTTCGGTTCGGTTTGCGCTGTATTCATTTAACAAACTAAAGAAATGTATTTTTGATACATTTAGGGCCGATTTCACATCTTCTACATACACTAAACTAACAAATAACAGTGTAAAATTGAGGACTATCTGACACATAGCAGCTATCTGAAAAACAGAAATCGGCCCTTAGTCAGATTATTTAGGTTAGGTTGTTTAGTCAGGTTTTTAGTTATTATATAATAAACATTTCATTTTTATTAAACTCAGAATTTGCTTTGATTACATAACGATAACTTTAAGACTGTGTTATTTAATGAAGATATTTCCAATCGATTGATCGCATTTCAAAACAACAGGAGATATATAGAGTTTAAAGAACTAAAATTTAGTTCAATATGATGGAATTTTAGTTAAGATTTAGTAATAATATAACTCATAGCAAAGTTTCGTCGATATCGCCTCTCAAGTCTGATAAATCAAGTTTCAGTGTGGTAAATGCTCGTTCTACTGACACTTGTGTGGCTGGAATGGCTTAAGGTGATTTTCCTGATAAATATTCCAATATTTATCTTTAGGTAAACGCTTTTCGCCATCAAACGCTTCAATGCAATTAACAAACGATATTTTACTTTATGATAAAAATTAGTCCTTATATTTTCAACTCGTCTTTACTTATCGGATTCAAAGAATTATCCGTTATGTTTTCATTAACGATTTAAAACTTCTTGTATATTAACATTAAGAGATTGAGCTAGTTTTTTCCTTCTTCTTATAGCAGGTTTGATTCCAGGTAGAGGTAAAAAAATCTAGACAAAATCTAGAACTCTTGCTTTTCCACGTATTTATACTCTGTATATTCTGTACTTTTGTGCAAAAGTATGTATCGGAGAAGAAATATCTGCCACAGTTTTGTAGATAGATGGTTCGTACCTTCTAAAGATATTTAGTAATTAAAATTATTTATCCATTTGACAAAGGAGTGGTTAAGATTGGATGATACGGATCGATCAGTTTCGTGATCAGTTGGGCACGCACTTTCTTTCTACCAAATAATGCGCTGCGATTTGGCTCAGTATGGTTAATCAATTGGTAACTCAATGTCTAGTTGAAATGAACCGAACCGAACCATTTTATTTTTCGGTTTTTTGGTTTGGTTCAGCATTTTTATAAACACACCGGTTAGGTTTACGGTTCGGTTCATGAGCGCAAAAAGCTGTTCGGTTCGGTTCAAAACCGGTTCGGTTCAGAACCGGTTTGCATCCATGTTTAGCAACTGGAAGAGTGCTCAAAGAGTGAATCAATTCCAGTTTCGAAAAGTGGCAGTGGAAGTCTAATTGAGAACATGTCTGAAAGTTCATGATTACAGATTTTGCAGGACTTTATACTTAAACTAGGGTTTCATGCGCTAATAATATGATCAAATTTGACCGAAAAGTTTCCGAATTAGTCCATTTTAATCAAATTTTTATCAAAATTTGCCAAACTTAAGTGGTATAAGATCCAAAGAACTGTAAATCAAATAATATCTTGTGTAAAAACCTTGTTCCATACCTCATTTATTTAGGATTTCTTAAGGAATGCTTCCTGAGATAAATCCAACTTAAATTTGTTTACGGGGGGTGTCCAGAAATCTCTAGAGATTTTTACCTCGGTTGGTTTGCAAATCGCTCGAAAAATCCGTCGGTGTCCCAGAACTTCAAGAGATTTCATTTTCTTATTTGAAAATCTAGTTAGAACAGAAACTGTTCCAATTAAAGTTCCATCGCTAAAAAAAAGGGCTGCATCTCTCGCAAAAAAAATTTCCCTAATTTTAGTTATGGCTTAATTTGATGTTCAGCTGAAATTTTTTGATTGTGATAAATGTTTTATGATGCATTTTTAAATTATAGTTCATATTTAATTCATATTCTTCAAAAATAAAATTAAAAATTTAAATATTTGTTGGCGCCAATCATGAGATATAACTTGCCAGCCCTTAATGCGCTGGCTGCCAACCAGATGGCGCCACAATCGCTAAACGGCGCCACTGATGTGGTTGGTTTAGATTAACATGAAAGACTTTGGTTGTTTTTCCTAATAATTATTGAAACGCAAATTTCAATGTTTAAACTAATTAAATAATTTATTCATTTTATGCAACCTATCCAGAAAAATAATTTTGTTTACAGTTTCAAAATTAGTTTTGCTTGTCAAAATTGTTTGGTTTGTGAATTTTGCTAAATCTCCTAACAAAACACGAAACAAACAAACTAACAAAACCAACCGAAAGAGATTTCTGTGACACCGAGAATTAGTTTTGGGTTGGAATTTGGTTGGAAGAGATTTCTGTGACACCGCTGATAATCGGTTCAGGAAAACAAATTTTAGAGATAGTCTTTTTAGTAATCAGAATCCAAATAACTAGGTGAAGACTTTCAGAAGTCAAATATCAAGGTTGCTATATTCTTCCATTTATAGTTGAGTCTTCACATGTAAATACAACGAATTTTAAATTTCTCAAAACACTTCTTGGTGGTGGTGTTGTTATCACCATTGATTCGTTCAATCTAGTAACCACTGTACAATTTCTTGGAATTATCAACTGACTCATTAAATTGCTTAGGTTTTTTTTGTTTCTCTTTCACATAATTCGAATTAATTCATAACAACAACAACTTGTAGTTCGTGTTTGCCCTCGTTTTACCTGAACAATGTTTTTCCGTATCGATCGAAAAAAAACCCCACAACAAAGATCTGATTTTTATACTGTTGTTATTCATTAATTTTGTTGTTTAGCTAAAAAGGCTTCAGTGTTAAAGTCAATATGTAAAATAACAACAATTTGACTTGTTTATGCGAAATTAATATAAAAGCCACGAGCAAAAATCACACCATACGAAATTTCGTATTTGTTTTGCAAGCTGATAAAGGCCTACGACCAAATCAGAGTCAGTGTCCCCCCACCACACACACACCTAATGGGAGTTGAGCAAAAATCTACAACTGTCTTCAAACAGCTGATGGGAAGATTTGCTTGCGCAAGGTCTTTTGGATGACGCATTTGGTTGCCTCGCTCGCTCTCTCTCTCTGTTTCTGGTTCTCTGAAACGAAAACTTGTTTATCTTTGTATTCCGCCTCACGTGACCGCAGCTGGTAGAGTTGACTGTACATACGGGTGCTCGTAACGGCAAACTTTCAAAGCCCAAAAGCAGGTTCCATTTGGTTGCCAAGCGAGACTTTTTAATTCTGGTCTGCCAGCAGCCATTTTACCTTTTAGCGTTCCTGATTCCCCAAGGTCATTTAGAGACACAACTAAAAATAGCTTGAATTGGCACAGACGAGCCCCCTTTCTGGATGCTAGCTAGCGCTGTTGTCAGGGCATATATTAAGTGTGTATAATTTTTAAAAATAACCTGGTAATGGAGGCGTTAACACGAGCTAGAAATGATTTCGATTTGTCTTATCGCATCCGTTGGCAATTAACGTTATCTGTTCTATTTTTCTTTTTGGAATTTTGGCGAAAAACAACTCTCTAGTCAGGGACCTCTGAAGTCAACAATTGATTTGCCAACCCAATCGTACAGTTGCTAACCAAATGACGTAGACTTGGGTAAAAGACACGTGCAAAAAGCAGAAGCATTATTTATCACCAAGGCAAATGTTGTTTTCTAAGCAAATGTTACCATTTTCCACGTTAAATTGAGCATATTGAATATCTTGAATACAGAGAGCTTAAAAAAAAGTAAAATATGATTATCCTGTACTTAAAACAATTGTATCAAGTCCCGAATTCCTGTATATAGCAAGCTAAAACCACCATTTGGCAGAAAATAAGGTCCAAATAGCGGTTTCAATTCGTAAAATTTTTTGCGAAAGCGAAAATAGGAGCATTTCTCAAATATTCGACTATCTGGTACCAAATTCTATTAACAATCTAGGTCTATTCCGATCCGAAACACTAGTTAATATACACGTGTAGTCTGAAACGTTCCGAATCCACGTCTATATCGTGTATACCGTGGCGAAATCACGTATCCACGTTTATTCCGCTCCAAAATCTTGATTTTCCCATTAAAAATCCACGTCCTTCACGGTATGATTCCACTTTTATCCCATCCCAAACCTTTGATTATCAAATTCCATAAAAAATCCATTTTCATTCCATCCCAAATGTACTAGACCCCGTCTACTACGTCCTGATCGACTCAAACCTACTATTCCCTTTCCAAAGTACCTTAATACACGCGTATTCCGTCTCACCGTTTCAAATCTGCGTTCATTTCGTCCCAAAAGTACTCAACAGTACCCTGTCTACCACTTCTTAATCAACTCAAATCTACGATTACGTCCCGACCGACTCAAATATACGCGTATTCTTTCTGAACACCCAGAACGCGCGTCTATTCCGTAACCAAAGTACCCAATAACTTTACAACCGTTTTTGAATTCACGTTTATTCCGTCTCAAACGTACTTAATACCTGTCTACCACTTCACGCGATTGAAATTATATCTTTATATACACGGTTTTCTATTTACAAAGTATCTTTACGGTTTGTCGTTGCTGGTTTTTCTATCTGTCTGTCTGTCTATGAGTCTAACAGATGTCATTCCGTATCTACGATCTTAAAATAGGTATAGCCCCAACCCATCTTGAATTCTACTCTCTACTTCTGTGGTCTTGACTTATAACTAACCCTTCCCTTTCTTTTTTCTCTATATTTATAGTCAATGATGGACGCACAGCTGCAGTGCCGCAATATCGTGGTTTGGGTAGTGCTTTCAGCACCATCTTTCGCCAGGAAGGCTTTCGTGGCCTCTACAAGGGCGTGACACCAAATGTGTGGGGCTCGGGCTCCTCCTGGGGTCTATACTTCATGTTGTAAGTAAAATATAGCTCAAGGTTTCATTTCATTGATTAACTTAACCCACTTTTTTTTTTCGTTCAGTTACAATACCATTAAAACATTTATACAAGGAGGCAATACGACCATGCCCCTGGGACCCGCCATGCATATGTTAGCTGCCGCCGAATCTGGAGCACTTACTCTGCTGCTTACCAATCCCATTTGGGTGGTCAAGACACGTTTATGTCTACAGTGTGATTCTACAGCAAATTCCGAATATCGCGGTATGATACATGCCTTGGCGCAAATCTACAAAGAGGAGGGTGTTAGGGGCCTGTACAGAGGTTTTGTGCCCGGCATGTTGGGTGTTTCACATGGAGCCATACAGTTTATGACCTATGAGGAGCTGAAGAATGCTTACAATGAGTACCGCAAGTTGCCCATCGATACAAAATTGGTAAGCAAATAACGTCACCTGACAACAAGATTGTGAATGACGTCGAAGTCATGTGATTTGGCAGCTGTTCAAATTTTAATATGATTTTTTTTTGCTTCCCCTTTTGCAGGCCACCACCGAATATTTGGCGTTTGCTGCCATCTCCAAACTGATAGCTGCCGCGGCCACTTATCCATATCAGGTGGTGCGTGCCCGTCTACAGGATCATCATCATCGTTACAACGGCACCTGGGACTGCATCAAACAGACTTGGAGGTACGAACGTATGCGTGGTTTCTATAAGGGTCTGGTGCCATATCTGGTCCATGTCACGCCCAACATATGCATGGTCATGCTCATATGGGAAAAGCTAACCAGCTAAGAGAGAGTATTACACATATCTAGAATCTGTAGTAGAATACATGAACCTCCTTCTCCAACACGTCTTAAGCAGCCGTAGCAGCAAATAAATGACAAAACACTTTTTTTTGTATTATTGTTATAATTCGATGCTTCGCTTATACCTAATCTTAAGTGTATTCCATGTCCTAGATAGTTTAGTTGTGAAATTAAATTTCAGAAATCTGCATTTCTTGCACACACACTATTTTTCATCCCAAAAACCCACACATTTAGTTTGTAGTTTAGTTAAATTATTTATTTAATAATGTAAATTGTGAAAAACAAAACACACTGACATAATTTCGTTTTGGCAAAAAGATTCTTCATAATTAATTATAAAACTTATGTAAATAAGCATAACAAAATGTACGAAACTAAGCCAAGCAAAAGTGAAAAATATCCAAACCCAAATGAATTTCAGCGGAGCAAAAACAAAAGTTACAAAACAAAATTGCATACTTATATTAAAAAGTGCCCAACAAAGTCTCCACTTGACACAAGAGTCTTTTAATTTCTAAATCAAGGAGCTAAGGGCATCAGCAGCAGCTGCCCCAACCAATTAATGTGCAGAATCTCTTTGCTAAAGCGTAAGCCTACTGTGTAAGTAGTTGTTAATACCCCGGACCCCAAAGATATTCAATTCCTTCTCTATCTTTCTGTTTCGATTACAGACACGAGGGCGCCGGTGGTTTCTACAAGGGTCTTCAGGCCAGTCTCATACGTGTGGTACCTGCCTGCATGATTACGTTTCTGGTGTACGAGAATGTATCGCATTTTATGCTGGCTCAACGCAAACAAAGGGAGAAGAATGCCAAAGATTAAGGAGTCCTTTTTTGTATGCAAAAGCAAACACAGATGTAAATCCTACCTCCTTTAAATGGTTCATGCTGAGCATGGACTGTACGTTTTATAATTGTTAGCTTAAGACCGAGTTGGACTGGTTCAACATTAAACATGGGCACTGTTAGTAGTTGATAAGCATGAAGTTAGCCTTGTAGAAGAGGCTATAAAGTGTGTTAAACATATGGGTAGGTAGTAGGTTACACAAACGTCACAATTTATTTAAGTAAAAGTTGTAAATATGAAAGAAGCAGACTTGTACCTGGACAGACACCTTCCAGTTAGGCAGAAAATAGTTAAAAATGTAGGACAAACCATAAAAATATCGATTTATTCAAAGCCAGATCAATTAAGGTATGTGTTGCATGTAAAATGTGTATTTACTTTTTCCATTTTAAGCATTCTTTATTAACACCCAAATGTTGCCTAGTTCCTAAATCCGTACATTTCTAAATTAGCAATTTGTATGAGTAATCAGTGGTAGCTAAATTCAGACTTAAGTTGACCCCAATGTGTTTTCAAAAATAATTGCAAAATCTTTGTTAATCTCTAATTCACTGTTTTCAAATATAAGCAAATGTTGATCATCAAAACAAAACATGAATCTGGTTTTATTAGACTTAGTTTTAAAAAAAGGCACCTACAATTTTTATCGATAGACCACCCAAACAACTATTCGATTCTCTTTTAAAGAGCTTTTTCGAGGGCTACCTTTTATATTTCGGAAATAGCCAACTTTTGGTGTGACCATTTCGGAAATAGCCAACTTTTGGTGTGACCATTAAAAATTTTTAAACAGTTTCCTATGTACACAAATTTGAAGCTTCGGCAGATCAGGGATCTGAACCGAAACGAAAAAACTGCAATGCAAAACGGTTCGGTTTAGTTCACTGAATAGTTTTAATATGTAAAGTAAAGAGCTTATCTGCAGACAACGTTACTTGAAAGAAGATTCACCGTTCGACCCAAAACAAGAGAAACCACTCATAGACCGAATTAATCCTTAGTGATACCGTACATATGCAGCCTTTAAGGATTCCCTTCTCAATCCTTAGTAACCCACCGACATCTTCCTTGGTTGTAGCTAACTATTTCCATTACGGGACGTAATGTATTCATTACTCAGTATTCTGTAGTGCTTCTTATCTTAATGAGTCCGTCTACTACTTTTACGGAGCAATCCGAAACATCGTTTTCCTTAATGCCGACAATCCAATAGAATAATGCAGTTTTTTGAAGTAAAATCTTAGATGTTTAGGTCATTTATGTATATATTTTAAGGGAATTAAAATGTTTTTCAAGAATTTAAATTCGAAAGTGGTCGAAAAGTCGCAAATGGGCAGTTCCAATCCGATGTGATACGAATTTGCGTGAATGAAAAACTGGATTTTTAAAATTTTTTTTATTTGCGTAAAAATTAAGTGGCACTTAAATCAGAAAAATGATGACATCAATCGACAATAAGGACTTAAGATATAGTAAAGCGTCGGATTGGGTTTTGACCAGGAACAAACCGAATAAATTTGGTTCGGTTCTGGTACGTACCAAATCTTCTGTTTCGGTAAAAGGTTCGTTTTGGTTGTATTTCATTTCGGTTTCGGTTCCGTACCTATTTTTATTTTTTTTTTTTTGGACAGTGTTTTGCCATAAAAAAATCCATCCAAAAAAGTTGTTTAATTAATGATTACTTCTTATAAGCACCGCTATCGTCAATTAATTTCCGTCCACCCAATTTCTTAGCGGAGACATTATAAACTTCACACCAGAAAATAATCGTTCTACGTTCCGTTCTGATTTCAGATTAATAATATTTACAACCCAATTAACCTGGAACCATCAGTTTTTTTTTTTCGCTTTTTTTTTTTTTTTTGTTGATCGACCTCTCAAGCTTTTACAAATAAGTAATCTTATGTTCCCCTTGCATACTGGTATATAGACATATTTATGTACATTGTACAATGTACACAAAAACATAGTTTTTCCCGCCTCTTTCCTCTCCATTTTGCTACTCCCGTACTTTTTTATTTTATCACTTGTTCTCTACCCTCCTTTTTTTCAATTCATATTATATTGATACAGCGGCTATTTTCATTTTGAAGCCAATACCGTTTTCCACCACACCAATTTTGACTTTTTTTGAGAGGCACTTTTGATTTAGATATGTCTAACGTCCGGAAATGTGGAAATTTTTTAAAGACTTTCCATCTTGTTCTATAATTTAACTCATCTCGCGTGGCGTTGCAACAGGTCTCGTTATGTTTGCACATAACTTCAAAAAGCAGGAACACAACACACCACAAAGGAGGCTAGGTGGTCAGTACATTAGGCGAAGGTCACTGAAGATTTGGTAGAGGTACCAATGAAACAGCTGTATGACCACCTAGCCTCCTTTGTGGTGTATTGTGTTCCTGCTTTTTGAAGTTATGTGCAAACATAACGAGACCTAGAGCCAGGGTACTATTGATGGTTTGATTATCATAAAGGTCGTTAAAGCACACACACGAAATAAATTTTGTTGTATAAAGAAATCAGTCATTTGTGAAATAGCTAAGTTTCTGTTCTGTTAGTTTGTTTTTTTATAATTTGTATTATTTTTTCAAAAACATAACAAAAATCTCAATTTTTTTTTGGCTCAACTGAATAGGTTTGACCACTAAAACTATTAAACATAAGTCTATAAAGCAAAATTTCAAGGCACTGGGTAACTTAATTAATAAAGGACACTGTTTTAGCATAATTTAGTATTTGGTATGCCCACCCTTGTTCTTAATTATTTCAAACATACGGTTTGGTAAGGAATCATAATATTTTTCAATTTCATTTAGTGAAATTGTTGACCAGGCTTTTTTAATTGCTTCAACTAGGGTCCCAGAGTCACTAAATTGTCTTCCTCCTTCGTATACTCTCCTGGACAAAAGTCCCCAAATGTTCTCGATAATGTTAACGTCAGGGGAGTAAGGCGGCCACTCGAGCAATTTGACGTTTTGATCTTTAATCCACAGTTTTACAACCCGAGCGGTATGGATGGGAGCGTTGTCATGTTGGTACGTCCATGGAATATGACCATAAATCTCCGAAAACTGGGGAAAAGCCTTTTGGAGCACAGTCTTGTACACATTTGCGTTCATCTTCGAGGTGACAAACTGGAGCTCGCATGTTCCATAAAACGATATGGCTCCCCACACCATTACTCCACCTGCACATGAGTGATGACGACTTAAAAAACATTCTTCCTTTCGCATATCGTGGAAATAGTAATTATAGCCATCCGGTCCATCGAGGTTGAACTTCTTTTCGTCGGAGAAGACCACCGTCTTCCACTCCTTGTTCCACGTCATGTGTTCTCGAGCAAATCGAAGTCGTGCTTCCTTTCGAGCATCGTTGAGAGGTGTTTTTTTATTTTCAATCTCTTCAAGTGTTTGGCGCTTCGAATAATTCGTTTTACAGTGGCCACACTAGCATTTACGCCGCATTCTTCCCTAATTTTACCAGCAGAAAGGTGGGAATTTGAGGCAGTTCGTAGGATAAGTCGCCTCTCCGATGCTGTTGTTGCATATTTTTTTCCTCCATTCATTTTTTTCCATAGTCAGCTTCATTACGAAGAAAATTACTCACAACGTTTTGACTTCGACCGATTTTCTTGGCTATTTCATAGTGTTTTAAACCAGAATCAATATAGCCTTTTATTTGACCTTTTTCAAAATCGGTTAAAGGTTTTCCGTCGCCCATTTTACAAAAAACTGATAGTAGTTGCTTTAAATTTTGGAATTCTAAAGAATTCAACTCTTTTCATTCACGCAGTCAATCAAAAAGTGAATTCAAAAGTCTCAAACCTCTTCGGATGAGCCAAAAAATAGAGCACACATTTAGCGAATTTCTCGACAAAAGCAAAATTCCGAACTACCGTTGCATTTGTCCCGTTACTTTTTTCTTGCATATAATGAGTAAACAAATGAAGGTTCAAAATGCAAAGAAAAGATAGAAAAATTTTCATTTGGAGCAAAGAAAAAGGGAAAAATGTGAGCAGGACTTTCCAAACCTATTCAGTTGAGAAGCACTGTACTTACGGAATTAGTATGCTTTTTTGTATATGCATGTCCAAACAGACAAGTCTCGAAGCTTACAACTGTGCATTAGACTGACCATCATAAATATTTCGGAAAGTAAATTCGTAAACATCAAATTCACTTTAATATTTTGTCCTCTTAAAGCAATTCTTTACATCTTTTCAATGTCAAAGGCAAAATACTGCCGATACAATGCCTTGGCCTTGGCATTTTAACCGATCATTCAGATTAACTTTTATTTTGCATACAAACAGACTTAGCAAAAAGCGAACATGCAAAAGCAGAACTTAAGTTAGAGAGCGCCAAATATATACAAACTTTCGTTGCTGTTTTAATGCTGTGAAACAATCTTAGCTATTATCGGTGCAGAAACTGATTAGGATTTCTATGAGGAACCCTTACCAGTCTTTTGAGCAATGTGTCGCTGCAGAAATAGGTTAGGATTTCTATGCAGCTTAAGTCAAGACAAAACATCTGGCAGCTTCTTTTATAGAGTTTAGGATTTCGCGAGTATTTTCCAGGTAGTTCAATACCTGGCTTTAGGAAACGCTCGCATTCCATACAAAGAAATGGCAAAGTTTGTTCGGCAGACTTCGAACGCACTTGTAAAATCGTAGATCTACATCAGCGGTCGGCAAAAACACATTCACATTTGGGCATTGCTTATGGTGTGTAGCCACTGACACCAAGTTCATTTTGCTTGGCAGCATTGTTAGCGAAGCAGCGCAGCGACGATCAGAGCGAATTGCGAATGGCACCACAATTATGTCAGACTGCTGGAGGGCATACAATTGTTTGAGTGAAGAGGGATTTGAGCATCAGACCGTGAATCATTCACAGAATTTTGTTGACCCGACTTCACCACACCCAAAACATTGAACGCTTGTGGAGGGACCTTAAAGCAAACATTCCTCGCTTTGGTCGGAGAAAGGACCGCTACCTGGTTTACCTGGCCAAATTTAATTTTCATAAGACGTATCCCTCGCATCCTGAAAGAGTCCATGAAATATGCTTGGCCATTGGGACGATGTATAATCCCAATAATGATAATATAATTAACGAAGATGTTAAATTCAGTGAGGTAAACCTTTAATATGTAGTTAGAAATTAGTTCGCAGGCGAAAATTTTAATTTATATTAGGAGGATGATTACGAGCGGGACGACTGTGAAATAGGCCCTTATTTTGGGGACACCACTTTAAAAAAACGCAATAAGGGGGATTAAGCGAAATTTTATAAATATTTTTTTAATCTTTAAAATATGATTTGTCTTATTTATTTTTTTTTACAAAATGAAGTCCATTTTTTAGATTTTTTCTCTGTTTATCTACGAGTTTTTCCCTGTCAGTGGGGGACTGATCACCTTAACACTTTTGTAGATAGCGATGCACCGAATCCTGGTCTACATCTAAATACTTATCTTTGTAAATTCCAGCGTCATTCATTTAAGAACTTAACAGATTAATGTTAACGGTTATTTATTCACTCATGTCTGTTGTGCTCTAAAGCTTTCCATCGGTAAGCTTTCTTGCTGGCCTCAGCAGCTTTCGTTTTCAATTGTTAACCGTTTTCCTTCGTTTCAGTTTCAATTTACCAGCAGCTCAGTGAGCACATTCATTTTCGTTCGCAGTCGTTTGTGTTATTATTTCTCGTCTTGAGTGCTATTGTTGTTTTCGCGTAGTTTGGCGTGTGTGAAATTAATTGTCATGATAAACAATCTACCCATGTAGAATTTTAAACGCCAAATGGCTGCAGCTTATGGACTTATGCAATAAGCTCAGTGACAGAGTGCTCCACTTCTGGAGACCGAAAAACAAACCAGTTTAACTGGTGAGTGTCCATCGAAAAGTGCATTAACAAGAGTTCAATAAACCTGCATTGCGGAGATAACCTTTTTGTTTTTGCGCCGAAATTGCAGTGAAATTTTTAAAAATAAAAACCCAACTCTGATAAGTTCAAGTGCAGACAAAGCTTTAATCACCGTTAAGCGAATCGAAGAAGAAAACCCACATGTTGCTTAGTCAAACAACAGGGACAGAGAACAGAGCCAAAGCATAGATAAAGAGACGCATGCGAATGACCTTGACTGGAGTGTGTGATAAAAACGAGGCAAACAAAAGACATTTGTCAAAGTCTAAAGAGCAATAACACACACTGGATCTGGAATCTGGGGTTGCATGGCAACTAGCGTCATCAGTATCGTTGTCTCAACCTCCGCGGGACGCCGGAACATCTGTGACTTTGCCACGCCTGCGCTCAAGTCCAAGTCGGTCAATAATCTAACCGAGTTGAACACTTGTTCGTGCCTGCGCTGTCAATATCTAACCGTATCCGAGGAGAGCAACACCCTACCCATAGAGCACAGACATCTTCCACTGAGTGCCATTTCCTTGGGCGCCCTTAGCGCCAAAGAGTCACCTATTTTGGCACGCCGACAGCATTTGGACTTAACAGAGAACCAACGAATCAGAACCTCATCTCAGTTTTCACTGCGCAGTGCAGCTCCCGCTTATACCGAACGGCAGACACCGCTCGATCTCAGCGCCGTTGAGGCGCTCAACATAGAGAAGGACATGACACGAACCAATATGGACATTAATCGGAATAATGGCTATCTTCATAATGGAGTAAGTAAAATGTGTTGTACAAATTATAAACTAGTTGTTGTAAAACCCAAAGTCATGCCGACCCAGTTTAGCCTTAAGCCAGTTATAGTTGAATGAGTTGTTAGGAAACTTGGGGAAAACCCATGAGCTAAACGCAAGTTGTGCATGTTAATGAACCAACTGCACTTGGAGGGGCAGGCAATGTCAGTTGAAGTAGACAGGTAGGAAAATCCACTAACAAGGAAGGATGCAAATAGAAGAAAAAAGATAAGGAATTCAAATATTAGCATTATCTTGAGCTTAGTAAAGAAAACATAAATAGAAAAAGAATTGGAGAAGGAAAAAAAGCAAACAAGATAAGAACATGACAAAAAGAATTACCCTGAAAAAATATTTAGTTGAAAAGACATTCAACATACAGTGGACCTAATGAAACAAAACACAACAAATTATACTTTGGAAGCATTCATACAGACTGGCAGGCTGCCATATATTTGGATGTCAGTTGCAGTGTAAACACATGCCCTTTTATTTCAGAGAAATCTGACAATATTCTCATGTATTTTGCTCAGTCTGCCAGATGATTGGCATAAAAAACCTTATATTAGAAAGGTATTTGTACCTAGGTATAAAACTGATCTAATTTAATCATTCTTCCAATTAAGTTTTGTGACCATTTAATAAGTTAATTGGGGGGGAACTCTATTTTTAATGTTATAAAGCAGAAAAGTGCGCTTGAGTTGATAAGAGCGCTCTCTCCAGACAGCGAAGGACATCGCGAGTATAAAATGGAGAGAAGACAAAAAAGTGCTCAATCTCCAGAAACTCAAATAAAAAAAAACACTTCTAAAACTTGCAATGCAGTGTGCACCCGGAGGTACTTTATCAGATTCACACAACCATGAGTTCGGCTCACGTTTGCATAAAAACACGACTGACTTTGGCTCGTGTGAGCTGTGGATGGCCGCCTCTGTTATAAAGGTCAATTTGCTATTCGAAGTTGATACTTATTATTCACAGCAAAAACATTGACACACAACAAACAAAATTCTCGTTGCCTATATACCTATTTGAAGTACCCTAAGCCCTATCACCAGCAGAATTTGCTATCGACGTTGAAACTCCACTTGCTAATTTTCCCAATTTAGAAGTTGGAAAAAGTTGACCCTATCGCTATGATAGGTATCAATTTCAAAGAATTTCGATCCTTTTTTCCACCGTTTAAAATTTGTGAATTTGTAGCTAATGTTGAACTTGATGACTGTTAATTTCTAATTGTTAATGAAATTGGGTCGAGAATTTGTGGATTTTCCGGTAAAAATTTTAAAATCTCCGAACGAAGAACAATTATACCGACGCATTTGTTTTTATACCCTTGCAAAGGGTATTATAATTTTTTGCAACGCATAGAAATATTCATTTCCGACCCTATAAACTATATATATTCTTGATCAGGGTGACGAGCTGAGTCGATTGAGCTTTGTCCGTCCGTCTGTCTGTCCGTCTGTCTGTTTCTACGCAAACTAGTCTGTCAGTTTTAAAGCTATCGAGCTGAAACTTTGCACAGAGTCTTCTTTTTACTGCACACTGCTAATATGTCGGAACCAACCGGATCGGATGTCTATATCTTATAGCTGCCATAGGAACTATCGGTCGAAAAGTGGGTCTTTGTGAGAAAAACTTTTTTGTTTTTAATGTTAACGTCTCCCACTTCAGCGATTATTAATATTATACGCTTTCACATAGATTTGGAAGTTTTTGTCAAAATCGGATGACTATATCTTATAGCTGTCATAGGAACTATCGGTCGAAAAGTGAGTTTTATTTAGAAAAAATTGTTTGTTTTAATGCTGGCGTTCTTAAACTCTGATGTATTAAAACATTTGCAAGGGTATAAAAACTTCGGCAAAGACGAAGTTAGCTTGGCCTTCTCGTTTATTTTCTGAAATTTTAAAGAAGCCTCAAAGTTTTAGATGAGAAGTTTAAAACTGGGTTAAATAGTCCCAAATGGGGAACGTTTAGGAAAAATTTGAAGGGATAGCAGAATAAGCTAAACTCCCTCCGACGCCTTTAATTGCCACACACTCTCCATCCCTCCGGCGAAAGATAAATAAAACTCGTTTATCTTAAGAACCGCTTACCGTTTTAATGTAATATATGAGTCCACCATAGAATCGAATTTTTTTCACTTTTTATTACCAATACCTTAGGCAAAAATATTATTAAAATTTTCAAATATCGAGGTGAAATCGATTTTAAATTTATAGTTTTTTGTGTTTTTTTCATAAGAAGCCTTAACAGTAAAATTTTGCAGTGACATCGGGAGCACTTCATAGTGAAACCAATAAAATATGTGAAACGTTTCACAAATATATTTTTAAATTGACACACTGTACTAATCGAACAAATTGCAGAAAATTCTTTTTCCCTTTAAGTGATACAGTGCCTAATATGTAAAATATTAATGAAAAGTACTTGAACGATGAATTAATTTTCACCATGAGTACACTTTGGATGTGTTTGCAAAAATTTATGTTTTTAGGGACTTCTTGATGAACGCAAAACATCTTAATAGTAGAAATTTGAAATTTCATATTTTTTTGCCAGATTCAATAAAAATTTG
This sequence comes from Lordiphosa stackelbergi, assembly GCA_018904235.1. Classification (NCBI taxonomy): domain Eukaryota; kingdom Metazoa; phylum Arthropoda; class Insecta; order Diptera; family Drosophilidae; genus Lordiphosa; species Lordiphosa stackelbergi. The sequence continues at coordinate 21,442 of JAEIFU010002478.1, forward strand.
AAAAATTATTTCGTGCTGTGCACTTACATTTTTACCCATCCATCGTTAAGCGTTCTTAAGTAGAGTTTTTTGTTTTTTCGCCTATAAATGCGGAAGACTACCAATTTGTAGTTTCTTTTTCTTAATGCGCACCTTTAATATCAAAATAACAAATAACGCGCTAACAAGGCCGTGAAACCGAATATATCCAATTGGGTTATCAGTAAATGTGAAATTAGCTTACATTAGGTTAATTTGATTATTTCCCTATGAAAATTCGATCAAATATAGTGTTTTTAAACAATTAAATTTTTTTGGCCCAGGTGGACCTTTTTTTAGATTTTGTTTTAAGACGTGCCTTGACGTGGGTGCCAAATCTCTATCAATTGTTCAATAACGGCGTTTGTAAATAAGATGTGAAATCAAAATGTTCAATCATCTTTTTGGATTCAAGATAATTTACAGTTTCAGTTACAGTACAGCTTTACAGTTCCTTGCAAGCCTTTATAAATATTCGTGACGAAGTTATATAGTTGTTCTTTTGTATTCAGTACCAATAAATGTACCCCTTTTCACAGCTATGCTTTTAGATGCATTAGTGAATAGCTTCGGAAACAAAAGACATATTCGACATTCTTCGATTTCTTAAGGGAAATATTAAGTGAAAGTCAAGTTTTACAATAAACACTTTATTTTTATTTATTTATATACGAGTACAACTGCGATTAAAGGAAGATTCGAAAATTACTTATTCCTTTGCTCATTAAAAAACGACTCGAAAAAGACCAGCAAAATGGCTCGAAATTAAGTCGAAACTGATCAAGAAAACTGGGTGTAAACGACTCTTCATGAAGAGTTGCAATTTTCTCCCGACAAAAGTATCATTGATGATCAGAAAAAAGCGTTGATTATGAGAATTTTAATTAGACTGCCCACCTAGCATTTGGAAGATCATTTTAACAAGAATCACATTGATGTGTCTTTTTCGAGCCCTTTTGATGATTAAAAAGAGATTCATTTTATGGGCGACTTAAGGCAGACTCGAAAATGACACATGCAAATGCTCAAAATGTGATTCATTTAAAAACGACTCGAAAAAGACTCGAAAAGAAGTCGAAACTGATCAGAAAAGCGTAATAGAATTGACACTTTATGAAGAGTCGCGGCTAGATTACCATTTTCTCCCGACAAAAGAATCATTTATGATCAGAAAATGAGCGCATTTATGACTATTTTAATCAGACAGAGGACTCGAAAAAGACTCGAATGTGATCAGAAATTTTATAAAATGCTGGCTGGGTGAGGACAGGAAAAAGTCTCGAATGTGATGAGAAATTTCATAAAATGCTGACTGGGTACCTTCCCATTTCAAAGACCGAGGAACTTTTGGATAACACTGTTCGAATGATAACCTTAGGTTCAAGAAAGCATAGAAAATGGTCACCTAATAAATCCTTAGACCTAAAGACTTGTACGATTAGTTTATCAAATGATGAGTCACCCTAGAATATATGAATAGTATATGATTCCTACTTCCTATTTTATCGCAATTTTGAACACATGTTTTTGACAAATAAGCTATTTGAGTTCAGCATGATTGATTTAGTTGCTTAGTTGAGTTGATCTGAGCTGAATCATTTCGAACAGATCATATAGATCATGTCTCATTTCATGAGCTATAATTTAATGAATCAACAAACTTGTAAGCTATGATTGGAAGTTCATAAATAGATCGAATTAGAAACAAAGTCAAGGGGAACATTGATTTAACTTATGACGTATACTATACGTCATATGGGAGATAATAGAGTTGAGCTCCTCTGCCAACCACTGAAAATCTGATGATGGCTCGGTTTGGAGGTTCGAACGCAACGTAATGCACATGGTTTGATTCAAATCTTTTTGGACCGATCGAAATCTTCAAAATCGTACAACTAAATCGGGGGTGTCCCAGAATTCTAAATTCTAAGGTTAACATTTTGAACTAAAACTGTTTGGTTTTATATGTGAAAAAAGCCCGGTTACTAGATCAGTTGAGCGACTTCTTAAAGCCATGACGATATTATTCGTGATTTGAAAATTTTTAAACGTTTCCCTTTCAAGTAGCAAAGAAGATTTCTGGGACTGTTTGTTGCAGCTCAAAAGTGGTTAAGACTATTATTAAATTGTATTATAAAAGTTAAACTGTTTTCCCTCCTCTCCCACTCACTAAAACAATCTACAATTGTCCACATAATTAAATAGAAATGAAATCTAAAACGTTGTCACATTCGAGACCCAAATGCGTATAAACAAAAGCCATGTGGCTAAAGCTACTGTCCGCTCTGTTAGCGTGTAATGTGTTAACGCAAAATTTCACTGTGGCCTGGCAGACGTCTCCGTTTCTATTTGGTGGGGGTGGTGGTGGGTGTGTTCAAATACTTAAGCGATGGCTAAGCTAGATATCCGCCACATTGATGGGAAACTAGAAACTGGGGGCGGATGGGGCACTCAGTCGTCTATTGCTAACCGTTTTCACAAGCACGTTTTAAGGTCAATTATTGTGACAGCGAAAGTGAGAAGGAGGCCCTTAATTAATGCATGTCTTTAAATAGTTTGGAATTTTTCAATTAAATTGCACATAAATTTGGTTGATGAATCACACCGTCAAGTCCCATTGAATATTTGGCCTATCTAATCATTGCTCACCTTTTTTTTTTGTTGCTCGTGCCCATGACTATATACAATTGATAAGATATGAATGGTAACAAGTACTGTGTACAGAGTTCATTGAGCGATTCATTACTTATTCCTTACGGTTTGATGCAATCTACAACTCTGACACTTTTCGCATCGTTGCCTCAGGCAATACACTGATTGAATTTACATGACAATTGCTCGAGAGGGAAGTTGATAATATTTTAATCCATAACAAAGTCACATGAAGAAATCGCTTGTGTTTGTTTTAATATCACGCAAGGTTTAGGTCACGTTATTTCGCCATATCCAACAAGATGTGGATACCGTAAAAGTGTCGGCAATCCGAGCATAAATTAGATTAGATTAAGGTTTAACAGAAACCAAAAATCGCTGCCTAAAAGTATGCAATGGATTTCGATTACCGCGCCAAGACTAAGCTATAAAAATCAATAGACTAAACTGCCAGCCAGCTCAATATAAATTCATCCCTTTCGCTGAATGAGTTTGTTTATCCTCAATTTTAAGTTGGTCCCGTGCCACATGCATGCTTTGAACTGGCAGAAGAAGCATAAAACCAGTTGATGTTTAGAGCGTGCAGTCGGTGGGGACGTTGATTTGAAACGATTCCGTCTTTTGTTTGAAATGAGGTCGTTGGTAATTGCAAACGCTTAGAATGAAATGGCTTACATGTTTGTGCTCTCAATTCCTTACATCTCACCCACTCCGGCTGCTTGTGTCAAAGGCGTGGAAGCATGTGTTTGGGACAAATGCATTTCTTTAAAGTTGCAAAAGGATATGCTGCTCGGCAAGCTCTTTATAAGTTGAGAATAACAAGTCAAAAGATTGTAGGTTGAGCTAAAACTGATGTCAATTCTAAACTAGACTGTAAACTTTTGCTGAAGGATCGGTTAGCTTTAGATCAGAGAGAACAGAAGAGGAAAATATTTCTAAAACAACAACAACCACAAGAAATAGAAAGAGAACTCCGATTATTGTGTGTGTGTGTGCTCCTAACTGACTGATGCACACGAATTCTTTCGTCGCCAACAACAAAATCTACGCTGATTACTAAGCTTATTTGTTGGTGCCTTCGATTTTGCAAAAGGCATAGAAGAGAAAGAGAAGAGAGAAAACATACAAAGTTGTTGTTGCAATATAGTTTAGTTTGTGCTGTGAATAAGTGCCTATACGCGCAGATATCGCTATGCGTAAAACAACAACGAATTCGCGGTATGCGCATAGACTGTGGGTACCTTTGCTTTAGATGTTGTTCCCAAAAGGGTTTATTGTAACTTTGATTTACTGTATATCATTGAGTTCTAGTTTCAGTTCTTCGAGACTAAGTTTTATTTTGAAAACAAATATACTCTTACTCTTTTTTGTTCTTAATAAATATTCCTACATTTTTGCCGTTATATTTATGAGTGCAAAAGTCTTCTCAATTCCCAATCCTACTCCTTTAAGCAAGCTCTAATAACGGCAACATTAATTTGAATGTAAACAGCACTGCAAGGAATGAGAAAATTAAGCATAAAGGTATTTGGCTCTTTGCTGAACAGTTTTTTACTTCAAACAGCATAAATAGATAAACATATACTCAAAGAACACTTTTGAAACAGATTTTTGCAAAAATTCAACAAAAACTCCTGATTTTTGTCCGCTTGGTTGTGTCTTTAACAGAGATTAAAACCGAAACAAATAACGGTTAGGGATACGGTTACTGTTTTGGGATTTTTGATCAATTTTCTATAAAATGTACAGCATTTTTTGAGCCATGTTGTAAAGATCTTCACATGTTAAAACCATATGAAGAAAATCCGGTTGTACAGCTTTTGATAGTCGAATTGACGACTAACGACGTTCCAGGGCGGGTGACACAGAACTGAATAGTCTCCATCGACAGCATTCCAGAAACCACACCAAATGTGTGCATTCTTGTGGATGCAACGCAGTTCGAGATATCTTCTGGTTCTCACAACCAAATGCGACAGTTTTGTTTGTTGACGTATCGATTGTGCCAGAAAATGTCCTCCGTCACTGAACAAAATTCGGCGAGATTACTGTGAGTCTTCATTGAGCTGTTGCAGAACCTATTGGAAAAGTTGTTGCGGTGTGAGGCTTCCAAGAGTATTTATCAAACAATCCTTAACAATAATAAGATGACAGAATGGAGACCACTCACTCGTGACATCTGAAAAAAGAATATTCAGGCGTGTTCTTAATTCCACTTCGACTTTAGTATTATCGATTGTACTTTGAACTCTATGTTAATAAGATTGTAAGGAAAGTGACATTTATGTCTTCGGTTACTAGATCCGCTTTCAGTAAAGTGGAATTGTCAAGCAGTCGAAACCGACAGCTCAATGCCAAGTGGATTTGATTGAAAAAAAAAAACTTATCTTACATGATTTCCCTTACATCTTCCATTAAAATGGGTAAGACGTAACATGGCCAACCAACGTTTCTCGAAATTCAGTTTTTACTGATTGAAAAACTGATTTTGTACCCTACAAATGGGAATGACGTCATCTAAACGATTTACTGAATTACGCCTAATTTTACTATTTCGTCTCTCACTCTGCCCAATAGCACAAAATGTTGAACAAACCTCTTAAAAATTTTGCAGAGGGTTGGGTCGGGGTCAAATTACAAGGAATTTCTATATTGTATGTGTCGTTAAAAAAACTACTTAATTTGTTGAACCAAACTTTATTTTTCGAAAGTGGTCCTGTTCGGGTTCAGGTTCGACGAGTCAAAAATATTAGCGGTTCGGTGCATGGTCCGCTTCGTTGGACTCAAACCCGGACTGAACCGGTGTTCGGTTCAGGACCGGTTTTCAGCTTTGGTAAATAATGACTTGACCCTGGTGCTTTGTAAGTTTTAAGCCCCGGTGTTTAATAATTTGTCGCGACATATAATGGACTTCCGTTTTTGCTACCTTGTTATTATTGTATTCGTCTTTTTGGGTCATGAAAGGACTACTGCTACTTAATGAAGTAAAAAGTAGTGCTGCAAACCTCCTAAAAATCGGGAAGTGGTTCACTCGGGGTTCCAACCCCTAAAATGGTTGGGTTTGAGTTCACGGAGCGGGTTCAGAAGGTCTCTGGAACTAAGGTTCCGTTCGAACCAGGGTTCAGGAAAATTTAGTTTTATCGCTAATTCGACAACATTAAATTGGAAATTAATGCAAAACTTTAATCATTAAGAGCGCACGCACATGTGGCTGAAATGATGAACTGAACCAGCGAAACAGTGTAAGCTCAGCATTGGGCAATCCAACAAACATATTTGTTTATTTCGGCTTGCTGCCCGACTTAAATATCATGATCAGCCATCAGTTTATCTTTCAGTTGCAAGTGTGCGCGCCCCAAATAGAACGTTTAGAGTCTTGTATTTTGCATATAAATTTGAGTATTTTAGTTAACTTTTATTAATACTGGCCTCTTTGGCTGGATACTTGTGCCGCAGGAAGAGCTAATACAAGAAATGTGATATTTTTAAGTTCTTACAATGATCATTTATTGAAAGCATTAAAACATAAGAAATTTAAGACAATCTTTGAAGTTTCAAGAAAAAAATCAATGAAGTCCTTTGCCGGTTTGATATTTGTCCACATTTTGATTATTTTCTTCTGCTTCTTTTCGAGAAATTCAGTGTTATCAGAAGATGGACATGGTCCTTTTGACGATTATGACGATTTATGTTCTAAGCAGAGATTAAAAACCGTAACCGGCTACGGAGGTTTGGAATAGAATGGAGTGTATACATTGGGTAAATGACATACAAGCCATTACAACTTTAGTAGCATACCGAAAAAGATTCTGAGCTATTTATGTAATTAAATGGGCTCTGACAAATTTGTCAGCATCTACAACCACTCTAGCTATTTTTTAATGCCGATCTATTTTGTTAAGCCCGCAAAGTTGGCAACACTGTACATAGACAGAACAGAGCAGTTTGCTTGTAAATATTATTAACATTGTGCGCGATGACAAGTGCTACAAATCCATCACTTACCAGGAACTGTTTTTTTATGATATAGGAAAAACATGACATAAAAATACGAACAACAAACATAACATAAACATAACATAAAGAAACATGCAAAATGTTTGTAAAATAAAATGTTTAGTGTCAGTTATTATATACGTTGACCAATGTATATTTATCTAATTAATTAAACTTAGCACGATACTGTGAATGATGTAGTTTCTTATCTTTTCGTTAAAACTTATAATGTTAAACTTTAAAATAGGCGTGGAAATAAAAAGGTGCAAATTTGCATATGAAATTGGAGTCGTTAGATTAACTCAATAAATGAGATTCCAAATGGGGCCGCTTTTGCCACAGGATTGCAAATTAATATTTCATACTAATGAGCGTAACCGTAACCGGAAACAGAATTAGCTTATCAACCGTAACCAGTAGCGTAACCGATATCCTGCCAAACTGCAATAAAACCGAAACCAGAAAAACGATCGGCCAAAAAACAGTAACCGTAACCCGAACCGTTATTCGTTCGGGTTTTAATCTCTGGTTCTAAGTCAAAAAATAGTTGGTTTTTTGATTCAGAAATTCAGGGTTGCGAGATTGGGATTGAATTTTAATCCCATTACGAATGCGTACATTATTTATAAATTGTAATGCAAGATGTTGGCAGTCTGTTTGCTTTCGATTATTATCTCCTCTAACGAAAATCAGCGATTGTAGTGCCTTACAATTTCGACAGTCGTAATGCATATTTTCGACAGAACACGTTGATTCTGCGCCGCTGGGTTTATAAACCTCTAATCAGCATTTTCTTTGAACAACAATTGAGACAAACTTTGACTTGAGGAAATTGACGCATCTCTTAGATCTATAGTAACCAGTGAGACAGAAATCAGAAATCATGTTCTACCTACATGGACAATGCTCTCTTCTCATAGTTGTAATACGGAAGCATTCCCTTGCAACCGCAAAAACCTTCAACTAACAATGTTAGTTCTATATATCTAAATATAGACTTTTAGATTGACATTTTTAGATGACATCAGTTCTAACTTCCGCCAGCTTTGTCAAAGGGGAACCTTAACTGCAGGGTAATCTTATATATGCCACACTTTTCTCCATCTCTCTCTATCTATGTTGTGGCTAACCACGTTTTGTAATAAGCGTAATTCTATATAGTCACGTACAGACAGCTAAACCCACCTTATCCCACTACATAATAAGCGACTGCCACACTTTTGGGACAAGTTGAAGCGTCAAATCCTCAACTTAAAAGGGAAGCCCATGAAATGCGTGTTAGACATTTTTGCAGCATGAATGACTTTTATTAGACAGGGGCAGGTCAGTTCCCGCTTGATTGGCTGCCTTAGTTGTAGTTGGGGATCAATTGCAACTGCATCATCATCATGTACAACCTTGATCCGAATGACAAAGTCGATTGATTTTTGAGCACATGGAGAGCAACAAGATGGCTTCATTATTCTTTAACTTGGACACTGGCCAAGCTTTGTCTCGAGGATTTTGCTTGATAAGCGACTGTTCCACACTCAATCGGCCCATTCTTCTCACGCTATTCTCAGTGTTGGTAAGCGGAGTGTTGTAACTGTAATGTAACACCCAACTATAGCTTACCGCAAGCGGTTGATGGGCTGGTGGGAGGGAGGCAGGGGGGACGGAAAATAAAAATTATAAAAGCCTAGACGTCTAGATTTAAAATTCAGTGCGCGTTTGTTGGGTCTGCGTTGCGGTTAGCCGAGAAGCTGGAGAAGAGAGCAGGATTGGAGCAAATGGAAGCCCTATAGCTTGAGTGGCGGCTTAGTCTTTGATTGAGAAAAAAACCCGTTAGCCTCGAGGAAAATATGCCAAACGTGGAAAAATCAGCCAAGGCAATAACTAAAGAGGCAGCAATATATGTGGAAGAGCTACCGAGTACCTCAGCTGAAGCCTTAGTACCTGCGGAGAGGGAAGAAGTCAAGACACGTTCACGCTTCTCTTCAGCCTTTCGTAGTCTGTCCAAGCCGAAGGCCAAAAAGGACAAAGAGCTCGAGGAATTGCCCACTTTGGACACCAGCACAGACAGTGGAGCTGCTGCCAAACCAAAGAAGAGAAGTCTCACCCGTCGCCTGCTTTTGGGTAGTCTCAAAAAGTCCGCCAAGGTGCGTCCACACAGTCTGGCCACCAGCGATGAGATTAGCGTGCTAAGCAGCAGCCTGGAGCGGGTGGAAACGGCAGCCCCCTCCTCCGCCAGCAGCAGCACCCTGCAGATTACCATAAGTGGCAAGAAAATCGAGCCAGCCAAAGCCAGTAAAAGCCGCAGCAAGAGTCGCTCGAAGAGCTCAGCCAGCGAAACGGCTAGCGACTATTTGACACCAGCTGAAGCAGAAAAGGCGAGTGGTGGCACAAAGAAGAAGTCGACCACCACCACCACCACCACCAAGGTGACAACAAAAGACAGCACCACCAAGCTGGTAGTGGGCCAGAAGAGGCAGCTGCAGCCGCAGCAGAGACCCGCCAGCAGCGAAGAGCAAATCGTTATCACAGAGAGCACACGAGATACCCCACCGAGAGAGCGGGCCCCGGCCAAACCGAGTCGCCTACAGACGACACCCGTTCAGTCTGCCCCTAGCACGGGAACGGTACGCAAGTCCAGCAAGAAGCTGGAATTACTGCAACAGCAGCAGCAACGTGGTCATCGTCTTACCGCTAGAACAGCTCAAGCCACTACCGTGGCCACCTTAGAGGCTTCCGAGCAGGCCGCAGAGCCGCTGGCACCCACATATCCTCCCCCTCCACTGCCAGTGGTGGACGAATCCCAATTGGACGACGGTGTTTCATCGGCGGAAAGTGCCCAGGCCGTGAGTGCAGACACTCCGGTCGTACGTTTTGCCGTTGGAAGTGCTGTGCGCAGTCCGTTGAGTGCCTACGAGGCGGCCTTGGCTGCCGCGGCTCAACAACAGCCCAGCTCTAGTGAGGAACCCAGCGACTCTAGCCTGAGAAGGCTGAGTTTTGCCAAACAGCAACTTGTGCTCGGAGACCACGACAGCATTGAGGGTAGAAGGGAGACCCTGCACTACAAATCACTGGCCAGTGATAATTCACCCGAGGATTCGGTAACCGAGGAGGAGGAACAGCAGGTACAGGAACAGGAGGAGTCTCTCAAAGAGAAACCCATGCCGGCCTTTGGTGACCTGACTATGGATCAGGAAATGGAACCGGTAAGGCCGTCGTTGTCGTCGCAGTTGTTGTTGTCGATTTAATAGCGAAGCCGCAAAAGTGTTGTGTGGTGCCCACGCCCCTCCTCCTCCTCCACCCCCTTAGTGTGTCATTCAACCAGGTGTGACAGCTCAGTGATTTACTTTAGTAAATGGGGTTTCCAAGGGAATCAATAGATGTCATTTTTTATAATCCCCCGTTTCCTACTTCTCTCTTTTACTCCTTAGGCCATTATGACTTCCACCAGCGAGAAACGCGAACATCTCTACAAAATTCTAGTCATCGGTGAACTGGGCACTGGCAAGACATCCTTCATCAAGCGCTATGTCCATCAGTTCTTTAGCCAAAACTATCGGGCCACCATTGGTGTGGACTTTGCCCTCAAGGTGCTACATTGGGATGCGAACACGATAGTTCGCTTACAGCTCTGGGATATAGCCGGACAGGAGCGTTTTGGTAATATGACGCGGGTCTACTACAAGGAGGCGGTGGGTGCCTTCATAGTGTTTGATGTGACGCGTAGTGGCACCTTTGATTGTGTCAGTAAATGGAAAGAGGATTTGGATTCCAAAGTACAGCTGCCCGATGGAAGTCCCATACCCTGCATATTGCTGGCAAATAAGGTGAGGCATTAAGCCAAGTTTAATTTGTGATTTTATACTAATTTTTAACGGCCACAGTGCGATCAGGAGAAACAGGGGATTATAACACAGCCAGAGAAAATGGATGACTATGTGAGGGAGAATGGATTTGCCGGCTGGTTTGAAACGTCGGCCAAGGAAAACATTAACATTGATGAGGCAGCACGTGCCCTAGTAAATAAGGTAAGGTATACAGAAAAATACAGAACAGATATCCTTTTAAGCATTTTCAGCTCCATTGGATGAAAATCTAAGATCCAAAAGGATACCAAAATAGTCCAATGAATCATCAAAAATCTCCCTTTTTTCTTAGTGTAAAGCTTTCATAAGCACGGTCGCCACTTTCTTACTGCACAGTGGGCTTATTGACCTTAAAAACGTGATTAAATTCATCAAGAAGTAGTGAATTTGGACAGAATGCGTTTCCGTAGTAGTTTTTTTTTATCAATCTGACAAACTTGTTTTAACATTCTAAAGCATACAACAAAACTCCAAACTGGTTACCTTGAACCCAACCCTGGTTTAACGGTCCAAACCGAAGCAAACAATGTTTCAACGATTAAGCATCCATCCAATCGTACTTACTAGGTCTTCTGTCTTAGGTCAAATAAGGTCACTTATAAAGGACCTAAGCAATGAGCTATCTTTAGTCTGTGTCTGGGAGGACTTCGCTGTCGCTGCATCCCATTGCTCTATGCTGCATATCATTTCGCTTATTTTCTGTGTATACAATACTGCTCTGCGGCAGCGACGTCGACACACTGACAATGTACAACAAAAAAGTGCTAAATGAGCGTGGCTACACACACACACGCAACGCCAAAATGAGCATGTGTGTTCAACTTAAAGATGGAGGCTTAAACAGCTTTTTGTGGTTTTTAAAGAAACGGGAGAATTTTCCCAGTTTAAAACAAACTTGTACCAAAAGTTGTCAATTTTAAGTTTTAAGATTCTCTAATATCGACACAGTGTAAAGAATAAGCACAGCGAGGTACAGGGTGGTCCATTTAAAAATTGGAATTTAATTTTGCTATAAAAAAAACGGCTCGATATTTTTTAAAGGTTGAACATTTATTGGAAAGGTTGGTTCATGTCATTTATTTACGAAAAACAATTTCGGTCAAATGACCACCACGGCTGACTTGGCAATGTCTTAGGACGAGCGCATCGGACGAGTACGTACATGGGTTAGTTTATCCACCAACATTCCAGTTTCACGAACTATCTTCAGGAATTGATCCACAAATTGAGTTTTTTTTTGTTCAACTTTTTTTTTCAAATTTCGCACAGTTTGAAGTCGTCACCACCTTTGGAAATATGTTTTTAAACTTCCCAACTTTCTTCAAGCGAATAACGACCCATTTCGTAAATGTCACTAAATATTAGTTACAGCCAAAAGATTATATGACATTTTTTTACTAGAATGGAACCTTCTCAAAATCGATTTCAAAAATTTTCCACGGTCCGTATTCGAAATAAGGGAACCTTCTCATTATTCGGTAGGCCCTCTTACACTCTCGCCATATCTGACTTCATAATTGTCAGATAGAGTCAAGCAAGATATGAATCGAAAGGCATTTGAACGGCCAATAATCGCGTAGAACATTGTGTTTAAATCAGAAGCTTAGTAGTTTTGGATTAATAAACAAAAACTTTTGCAAAACTCGCTTTTTTGCTCAAATATGCAAGAAAATTCATTCGCAAAGTAAAATATAAAAATCAAAAAAATTAATTTTATTTTTTCTACTTAAAATCGCTGCTTAAACAAGAAAAAATAACGATTATCAAAATCTAGGAACAAACACAGGAGTTGTGAGCAATTTATGCAAAAAATGTCGCATTTTCGTGATTTATTCAAAAATAAATTTCCGTTTGCATTCGACCCTTGTTCGTGTTCTTGAATAAATTTTTGTTCAAGAAACTACAAGTTTATTTTTTCGACTAACTTCATAAAGTGACCAAACGACGAAGAAAAATACAAGTTTATTTATGTAGAACAACAAAACGCAAATTTGACTGTTAGGTAGTTCTACCAATTGGACCACCTTCTGTACGTGTGACACGATGTTCCTCACCAATACCTTATTTTTTGTTAAACTTTCGCGATTTTTCATAAACATTCAATGAAAATGCTTTTAAAATATGTAATTTTCTTCTCTTTCTTTCTCTAGATACTCATCAACGATAAACTGATAACTGCCGATCTGGCCGATGGCGAAAAGTTTAACCTAAACAGCATCAACGATACACCCGGTCAGGACACCAAGAACAAATGTTCCTGCTGACCTGCTGACAGCCCTTCAATCGGAGTTGATCACATTTTTCTAACCAACTATACTTAGGATTTTTATGTAACATTTGTCTAAGACTTTGCATCTTTATCATCATTATGTCATCATCTACAGATCTAGAACACCTAAGAACCTTATCAGCCGGCAGTCGGGAACAGTGCGTGAGTTTATGACCGACCGGCGTGCATACAAGACAATTGTCATTCGAAAGATCTTGCTGAGATCCAAATCTACATTTTGTGTAAAATACGAATCGCGCTTCTTGTTTTTGTTTGTTTATTTTTTTAGATTGTTTTTATCTGGGATTTATTTACATACATACACACATACCACACTCATACATACATACACACACACACACATTCTTTGCCATCTTTATTTGCATTTAGATAAAAATACGCAATGAAATAAAGTTTTTAATTGTAGTTAAGCCCAGGGGAACAATGTGTTTTACTGTCCACTGGTACAGAACTATGTCCATTATCAAACCATAAATGTGTGAGCATTCCGAGAGTTGAGTTCAGTCTAAAAATCCGAGGAATATTTACAACTGACATTCCAAGCATCTTGATTCTGGAGTTTAGAGCAAAAACATGGACCATAACAGAATTTGATAAGACTTTCTTTGTACATTGTGCTCTTGGAAATATTCTCACTAGCCCATAATAACCAGGGGAGTCTTCATGCTTAATTTGGTTGCTCTAGCTCTTATTGTATCTGTGTTCTAGGTGATAATCCAGACGGAAAAAGCTTGACTAAGCGCAGATTTCACATCTACTTCATAACACTATCTGTCACATAAACTAACATTTCACAGAAGATGTGAAATCGTCCATAAGTATACCCAAGTACACTATACGTTACGGTTATAAGAAGTATGTATACCTTAGTTTCGTTTAAGGATCATTGATTTACTAGGAATGAAATATACTGAACTAAAATCAAAACAAAAAGTTTGTTCTGTAAACTATGGAATTATTTGAAAATAGCCGCCAATATGTACAAATATATTGATATTTTCGCGTTAGGATTTTTTTAAAACAGAGGCGATGGTCACACTGGATATTGAGAACGAACCAAAAGTAGTAGACAGACATAGGCGAACGAAGACACACGAGGCAAACAGAACAAACCCGAATTGATAATGTAAATAGTAAACCGTATGTAAATGGAAACCGTTGGAAATATTGTGTACGTAAAAGACGCGAAAAACGCCCGTTTGCAATTTTTTTTTTTTATTTGCTTAAACGTTCTATTAGGGTCTTATAAACATCCTGTAAAACTTTCAAGCAGATCCGAAAATATGTTTTACAGAAATAATTAAAAACAATATTTTTTTCCCGACTCTCTTATATGAAAAATTTTTTTTATCGACCCTCGTATTTTTTAAAAATTCCATGTTTTTTTATTTTTAGTTAAAAAAAACTTTAAAACAAGTTACAAAATCATCGCAACTTTCAAAAAAAATTTTGAAAAAAAAATTTTACTTGGAAATTTTTGGAGATTTTTTTTATCATGTCTTGTCGCACTTTGACCCAAATTTCTTGAGAACTATTTAACCGATTTTGATAATTTTTTTTCGGTGAAAGCTAACACCCAAATGCACCAAATCCAATTTTTACATTTATTAAAAATAATTTTTATTTCATCGAAAACAGATGTCGAAACTTTAAATGCGATTATCTCGGAACCACTTTTTCCAAAATGGTTGCAAAAATTTAAAGAGTAACTGTTGACCGATTTTCAAATTTTTTTTTTAAATTACTCGTAATACCCACCATTCTGGTGTGAACTAGGATATTTTTGATCGGTCCAAAAATAACGGAGCTAGGACCAATACAGTGGGGAAAAAAAGTCGATTTTCGAAATTTTGACTTTGAAACCCCATAACTCCGCCATTTATTGACCGATCCAAAATATCCTAGTTCACACCAGAATTACATCAATTCTTAACAAAACCCCGTCTTCAGTTTTAAATTCAGATCATCCGTTCTCAAAAAATTTTTGCAACCATGGGCCTATGTTTTAAATTTTTGGTTAACTTTGAACAGGAATACAACAACAACCGAAAGAACAACAACAAACAAAAATATCTAAATTTAATTTAACCGATTACCTATCGAATGCAAGAAACCGCTTGTTAATATCACTTATAGTTTTTGTGTAATTTAATTTTTTGTAAACCCTTAAAAAATGACACCTGAAGGTATACAGTACCCTTAAAATTTTTTTTTTTTTTTTTTTTATTTTAAATTTTAAAAATTTCAATTTAAATATTTTGAATTGGCATTGAAATGAAATAATTTTAATTTAATAATTGAAGTTAAATTCACTGAATTGAATGTCAAAGCGCGTTTAGCACGATTGAATGAGAAAATGTTCAGTGAATTTTGTTGTGGTATTTATTTGACTTCTTGCAAAAACCAACAACGATGTCGATTCCGTCGATAGTACTATTAAGGATCCATGCTATCAACCGCAGCCTCTAGGTTTAGACTTTACCATCAGCGAAGCTAGCCCGAATTCTGCTGATATCCCGATTGAATAAAGAACGAAGCCACAAATCTTGAGCGGTAAATACTTCGAAGTGCTGGAAACGCTAAGTAAAGTACCAAATACCAGGGAAGAGTGTTGCGCAATGCACTCGAAATGGGGATTCATCGTTTTTCAAGTACTGCTGTTCGTGATGAACAACTTTGTGACTTCACCCACTGTGCTGGGTCAGAGTGCCTCCAGCTGCCACCCAAGATCATTTTGGAATGAATAAAATAAATAAATTGAAATTATTTCATTTTAATGCCAATTGAAAAATTTGAATTAAAATTATTTTATTTTAATTTCAATTGAGAATTTTGAATTAAAATTATTTCATTTCAATGCCAATTCAAAATATTTTAATTGGAATTGAAATTTATAATGCCAATTAAAATTTTTTTGAATTATTGAATTTAAATTTAATGCTAATTCAAAAATAATGCTAATGCTTTGGGTCCCCAACCCTGTTCAAAACCCCTGGAAAGTGTTATCAATACTCTGATGTACCTCATTCATTATAGTAATCGTTCATTAGTTCTCTACTAGGGCTTACAAATGAGCCTGGACTTTTAAATGATGATCGTGCCGCACCTTCTTTGTAAATCAATAAACGAATTTGATTTGCCATTAAACAACTTGACTTTATTTCTTTCTCGAAGTCGTAATATGCAGATTGGATATAATTTTGAAATGATAAATACATAATAATTTTTAAACGGTCAAAATACTGTGATAGTTTAAGAAGCTCCGAACTGACTGATGAAACTGATGAACGATATTCTTTGAACCGAACCTTTTTCAAGCAGAAGATGTTCGGTTCGCGTCCAGGTTTAGGAGGCTAGAAATTGAAAGCATTCGGTAATAGGTCCGGTTCGATTGAGCCATAAACGCGAACTGAACTGGTACTGCGGGTTCGGTTCAGGATCAGTATTTTCCCCAAACAGTTAATGGCAACAAACAGCATAATTTTTCCTGAAAACTCGACGAAGTTTCCAAATTTGTCTTTCAGAAGGGCAAGTAAGCGTAGAACTTTTGGATTGGATGGGCGCAAAACCAATGACCCATCTATCTTTATATTTAAACGGTATATACCCGTATGCAGCAGTATACCAAATTCAAAATCTAAGTACCGATACGGAACCGAATATCGAAATAATGTTAACGAACATAATAAAACATACGTTTCAGTACATACCAGAACCGGAACCGAAATACAATTCGATTTGATTAACTGGCTTAAAGTAAAACGCCACAAAGTTTATTCGATTCCCTAATAAATTTTTGGTTTTAACATTTCATCCCACTGTAAAATTAACCAATTTCCGTTACTTTTGCGAACCAAAGCTTTCCATAATTATCGATAGCATCTTGACTATCGATAAGCTATCGATACTAACGATAACTATCGTTTGTGTGCCATCCCTAATACTTGCCAATTTCGCAGCTTTCGAGTGACCATAGCTGTGACCGGTGGCAAAATACCAAAACAAAAAGCATTGCAATATTTACCAGTTTCTCAACACCGTGACAAATCATGACGCCCCCACCATATTAAAATACATTCGATTCTGCGTTTACAACTAACGAAATGTGTTAAATGCTAAGGGGTAAGCATTAAAAGCAAGTCAAGTGAAAAACAACAACCCTTCCAGCTGTGAAAAGATTTACGGTTGTGTAGTCAAAGTTTCTGCTCTGCGTGACGTTTACTTTTTACTCCCCCTTTTCTTGGGGGGAGTGAGTCTTTGTTATTCCACGACATTGTTGCTGATAAGCGTTGAAAACATATCTTTAATTAATCAAAGCACAGGTTGCCCAATTGAGTCGCCACCTAAAAAAGCCAATTAAGCAACTTCCCTTCTCTTTCTCTCTCTTCTAGTGGTTGTTGTTGTTGCCCAGTTGGAATTAAGTTGCAAAGATGTTGCCGCCCAAGGAAAATGTAGACCTGGAGTGCTTTTTGGTAACCAAACACTCATGGAAGGGTAAATACAAAAGGATACTGTCCATTGGTACTGCCGGCATCTCCACCTACAATCCAGATAGATTTGATTTAACCAATCGCTGGTCCTATTCGGACATAGTGGCTGCCGCCCCCTCAAAGACATCAAATGTAAGTAGCCGCCCCAGCCTTCAACTGATAGTTAATTGTGTTTTTTTTTTAGATACCCAATGAGTTTGTGCTGACTCTTAAGAAGGACAAGAAACTGGATACGATCAAACTTTCTTCGGAATATCGCCATGATATACTCAGCTCCATTTTGAAATACTACAAAGAGTTTGCCGACAAGCCCAAGAATGCTCAACGCTTTAATGCCTACAAGTATCATTGGTCGGGCATCAGTTTGCCCACGGTGCTGGAGGTGACGCCCTGCTCGCTGGACCAGCTGGATCCCACCACAAATGATGTGCTGGCCAGTTACATGTACAAGGATATTGAGGGCATAATAGGTAACTATAAACAACATGGGGGACTCGAAGGGTGGTCTGAGATAACCCTCACTCGGTTAATCCATGAATTCTCTGCTGTTTATTTTCGCACTCATCGTTTTTGTGGCACCTTTTAAGCAGGCATATCGGACTATGAGGGCGGCATTGTGATGGCCTATGGCGGGTTCAGTCGTTTGCATTTGTTCAAGGCCCTAAATCATCATGAGATAGTGCAGAATATAGCCCAGAGATCGGCACAGTTTTTGGGTATATACAGTACAGTAAATATCGGTTATATGACGAACCGCTTGTATGCAAATACCGGTTATATGCAAAAGTTTTATATTTTAGAGCATTATGCACAACTTTGATATAAGAATTTAATTGCTTGTATGCAAATCGCTTTTAAGCAAATATCGCTTATAAGCAAACATTTTACATAAAATTTAAAATTTCTGCGTACTATTTTAATCGGTTGTAAGCAAATTTTGCAACACAGTTGCTGATAGCTGAACAGATAAGAAAGAAAAGAAAAAGTTCGATTTTGATTGACTCAAAAACCAACAATTATAATTGTAAAATAAGAAGAAACAAAGGACAACCACCTATTTTTTCTAAGATTTTTAATATCAGCAGAAAATTTTTCAGAATTATTTAAACTTGGGAAAAAATCGATTTTATCAAAAAATAACCACATTTTCAATATTAAAATCCAAAAATTTGTACCTTATCAGCAAAATCAAATCTTCGTGTTTGGTTTTTCTGTAACGTCGTTCAATGCAGCTTACATTAAAACAAATTTGGTTGGAATAGGACACTTAATATGGCCACAGGACCAACAAATGTAAAGATACCTCGCTAAACATACGTTTATGCAGATATCTCGTAAGCCTGACGTGCTGGGAGAAAACGGACAATTTATCTGAGTTCAGCGGCCAAAAATACATAAGGAACGGTTGCAAAAGTGGGCCTTTTTTTTGTATTGTGTGTCTCTGATGGCTGCGGTCCATGCTGGTGCCGCATAGTCGCACTGAACACGCTTTATTGCCTGGTATGTGACCAGCAGTGTCTCCTTCTCCTTTCCCCAAGAGCTTCCAGCTATGGCTTTGAGGGCCCCATTTCTTTCTCTAACTTTGCGGGCTGTGTTCTCCGCGTGCCTCGCAAAGAAGAAGAGATTGTCAAAAGTCACTCCCAAGATTTTTGGGTATTTGATAGTGGGAATTTTTCCTCCGTCCACAGTGACATTGAGCTGAGTGTTCACTATCTTGGTCCAAGTAGTGAAAATAGTTGAGCTGGATTTTCCAGAGGAGAGAGACAGGTTTCTACCAGCCAGGTATGCTGAGACTGTTGGGAGGTAGGAGTTTAAGCTCTCAACTTGTTCTATTTCTTGTTGTTGTTCTAGCTTAAGATATATTTTGTGCATTTGTATTTGTTTTCACGCGGCCGTAAGATCATTCTGGCACCCCTCCTCCATGTAGAAAATGTGAAATCGGCTTCAAATTGTAAGATTATCTGACACATAGCAGCTGGAAGAAGAGAAACCGTGTTATTAAAAGATGCTTGTTGCGAAGGATAAAGCAAGGCTCTGCAACATTTGGTGCATTAAAAACAATGCAAGCGAGGTGTTGTAACTAATCCTCACAAGAAAAGGAATAGAAATAGCACACATGTACACTTAAAGACAGCACTGTTGTCGTAGATTAACCAAATCCGCTATCAACTTGGAATTGTTGATAGACCAGTCTTGCTCGCTAAGGCACAAATGAAGACTATGCTCCAGATTGGAGCGGTCGTAGCGGTGGAAACTAAATTCAGATTGCATATATGTATAATGCTCTATATAAGGCTCTACCAAAGGGAAGCAAGCATGAAAGTTTAAAAGAATTCAAAACCCAGAAGCAATACTGATTTTGTTAGTGCAGTAAATCTCAAATGTCATGAAAGTCCGAATTTGCAAGGTTCAATCTAAATAGATGCCGAATACATCCAATGTGACAATGAACTTGCCTGATTTGGAATTATTTCGGACGAGAATATTGTATTATCGTATCGTATTGAAAGAAAATTAAAATCCATTTGAGGATAATTATTTTGCTCAATACAAAACATCCCTTAACAAAAGAGGCCCTACTTAATTTATATTCACTACTTCGAAACTTTTCCTATATAATAATAATATTACCGCTTTTGAAAACATTGAAACAAAAGTAAAGTGATTTAAGTTATCCTTATCTAATAGCTAAATTACACATAAGTATTAACTATGTGCCGTTAAAATAAAATGAGCATAATTCACTGAATTGCTTATATGCAAGTTTTTGCTTACAACCGATAGATTGCTTATATGCAAATGATTTGCATATAACCGATAACCGCTTAAATGCAAATATCGCTTATATGCAAAAATATTGCTGCATTATAACTTTTGCATATAAGCGATATTCAAGGCGCAAGGATTTAGCTGTTACCTACTCGGCCATTGATATGATCAACTCGTTGATGCATTCGGTGAACACAGATCATGATCTCAAGCAAGAACAGCTGAATAAATCTTCCATTTTGTCATCGAAATCTTTTTTGGAAACTCTGCTCAATATGTGGACCAATCATGTGGTAAGTCGAAGCATCTATCCTGAAAATCCTTTCTTATTAACAAGTTTTCTTTGCAGAGCCATGGCAGCGGAGCTTTGGTCTTGTCCGCCATGCTGGACTTTATGACCTTTGCCTTGTGTGTGCCTTATAGCGAGACCACGGATGGCAAACAATTTGATATTTTACTCGAGCTGGTGGCCGAACGGGGACGCTATTTGTACAAACTATTCCAACATCCCTCGCTGGCCATTGTCAAGGGTGCGGGTCTGGTTTTGCGTGCTATTATTGAAGAGGGTGAACTGCATGTGGCTCAGCAAATGCAGGCTTTGGCTTTGGATGAGGCAGCCTTGTGTCGTCACTTATTGGTGGCCCTTTATACGCCCTCCAATGATCCCACATTGACCACACATCGTCAGCTATCGCGTCATTTGATTGGTTTGTGGCTAACCGACAGCGAGGATGCCATGGAACTGTTTAAGCGCATATTTGTGAGTTACCACAAGTTGGACTTAAAACAGTTTTGTGATTTACTTACCATATTTTCTCCAGCCCGCTGGCCTCTTAACCTTTCTGGAGTCCGAGGAGACTGTCCCCGATACGGACATTGAAGAGGATAAGCTAAATTTTCGCGATAATCTCAAATTTGCCATACAACATTCCAACAAAACACGCAAAAATGTGATTGAAAAGCATTTACAGGGTATCAAACATTGGGGCATGAATCTAATCGAAAATCAGGATGCATCCGCACAGGCTTTAAAAAATCGTCCCGTCGTTCTACGCAATCGGCGCCAAAAGAAAAAGACTTCCGATGCCATTGTTAATTTGCCTTACTTTTTCTATAATTTTGCCAAAGATCATAGCCTGCCGAATCTCATTTGGAATCATAAAGTGAGTAGAGAAAATATGCAGATTAAAACTAATTTATAACCATCCATTAAACATCTACCAAGGACGACATTTGTCAAAGTTAGAGGCAGATTTGTGTCACTTGGGATGGTACTCCCTTTTAAGAGCAGGAAATGGTATCTAACTTACCAATTTTTGTAAGAGTCGTATGTTAGAAGTATATTATAGTTTTAAACTAATCCATAAAAACACTATTTACACCTTAGTAGATATTTTTGTCAGAGTTAAAGAATGATTTAGGACATTTAGTCAAAATTTGCGCCAACAAATTTTTAAATTTGGCATTATATTCGTGGAGAACGCAACTTTAAATTGTATTATTATGCAAAAATGCATCATGAAACATACAACACAATCAAATAATTTCAGTTAATCATTAAATTAACCCACATCGAAAATAAGGAAATTTTTTGGAGAGATTCTAGCACTGTTCTTAGATATGGAACATCAATTAGAACATCTGGTTGTTCCAACTAGCTTTTCTAATTAGAAAATTAAATCTTTAGAAGTTTTGTGGCACCAACGAATTTTCGAGAAATATATAAAACCAGCCATCGGCAAAATCTCTAGAAGATTTCTGCGGCAC
>JAEIFU010002479.1:0-43280 GCA_018904235.1 Lordiphosa stackelbergi
ATTATTTAATCTTCTCAAACTGAGACATATTATGATCCCATTTTCCAGTGTGTTTTAGCGCAAAAAGTGAAAATGCCTCCACGTTGGCTGCCAAAACATGCCAAAATGTTTGAATTGAACAATCAACGGCATGCAGAGCAGCAGCCGGCTTCATCGTCGTGTTCCTGCATGCATTTCCCATTTCCCATTTGACTTGTGCACCTCCTTCCTCCCACTGCTGCTGCTGCTCCGGCTGGTGCTCCTGCTCCCCCACTCCTGTCAGCCACACTCATATGTCAATGGGGCATGCATTTCATTTTTCAGGGTGGACGTTGGTTGGGCGGTGGGCTCCTTTTGTTGTTTTTATTTGCGTTCGGAACTGACTGACATTGTGTGTGAAAGTTTGACCCCAGGGTCCGAGCTAGTGTTTTTCTGAGTGGGTGGCGATGGCGACGAGGCCCGTTGATTTCATTCAATATTCTTTTGTTGTGACCAAAGGACCAGTCAGAGTTTTACTATTATATTTTACAAGTGCCAGTTTTGACACTTTAAATGGTCAACAATGGGTTAAATGAAGTTGTAAATTTGCAGGGCTTAGGAAGGGGAAGGGAATAAGTTGGCACACGTTTCTGAGCTTTCATATAAATTTTACTATTAATTTTATTTAATATTCAGTTACATATTTCTCTGCTCCAACTCGAGCTGGCGATTAATTTCCTTAAGAAATCAACTGCAGTTTTTCACTCAAATTTCAGCTTGTTCTCGGCTTTGTTTGCTTCCTCCTTTGCTGGCCAATTTTTAATTGTCAAACGCAGTGGAGTGACAAATGCAGGTAGCAAGGGTACCCTTAATGACAACTGATATTTTATTTAACAAATGCAACAGCTGAGACATGACCGTTGCTGCCCCCCGCAGCCTGAAAGACTCACGAATTGTTTTCCCGAGGCGTTGAAAAATGTATAAGAAATAAAGAATCAACTGGATGGAGCGGAAACGAGTCATCAGCTTGGCTCTCTGTTTGAAATGAAATACATCCATCCATCCGCTTGTCGTGCGTCCTGGACATGGGACCCTGGGCTCTAGATCCCTGCTATAAAATGCAAATGGAATTCCACAGGAAATTTATTTTCCCCCAGTCTTAAGAATGAAAAGCTACTTGTACTTGCATTTAATTAGGCATTAATAGAGGGGCGGGTGGGTTGGGGTGTGCTCTTCTGCGGTTAAGTGAAAGTTTAGCTTAAGCTGGCTTAAGCCGCGTCTGAGTTGAATCTCATTTGCATTTGCATTTCACGGGGTTGCAACCCTCGCAAGTGAAAAATTTATGGTTTCAAACGGATTTGGCTGTGACGTCAAATTCGATTACGGGTAATTGCCTATTTTGGCCGGCGTGTGTGTGAGTGAGAGACAAAAGCGAAGCTTAATTGAATTAAAAGGCGTTGCGAAGCTCATCGAAAGCAAAACGAAACGATTTTGCCATGATTAAGCTTTTTGAGCGCGTAAAGTGATTAATCGTGTGGACTCGCTTCGGGGAATTTTGACTAAAAGGGTGACCAAAGGCGGAAACAGGGCGAAAGAAGTGTTGTGGAGCATTCCAATGCTTAAAAGGTAACTTTTTGTGACTGCAAATTTTTAGTTTAACATCAGCCTTGAATTCTGATGTTGGGAACTGTCCATGAATTTTGCCACAAATGTGTTATCCGTCAGGCTATAGCTTCCACACAAGTCAACTCTAGGTCCAAAGATCTGCAAGTCCATATTTACTCAAGAGCGTCCCAGACTGACTGATTTATTCTTTTCCCCTCTCTTTGCATTTGGCTTATCATTGAAAGCTTTACATTTGATATCCTGCAACCGCCAACTGGCCTTTTGCGCCAAGTTTTAATTGTGCTCATATCTCTAGGACCCTTCAGGATCGCTGCTTCCCCTTGAGGAAACTTTTCCTTTGGCCATTTTGTGTGTGGCAAACTTTTTTGGGCACACACACACACACACAAATTGCTCAACAATCCATGTTGCCATTTTACAACACTTGAAATTTCTTTGGACATTTGCTTTTGGCTTAGGAACTGGGTCTTGATGTTGACTTTTACTTGGGCGTATAATTTTAATGCTCACTGTCGTAAATAGCATAAGCACAGAGAGAGACGAAGACGCTGAGTATTTTCTTAATTTTCTTGCACTTCCTGGCAGCCGAAGCCAAAGTTTTCTAGCTTTTCCAGCAGTGGCAGTGGCAGCAGCAGCAGCAGCAGCTTTTCCGTTTGTCAGAGAGACGAGAAATAAGAGACAAGGCAACATTAAAGTATTATGCAAGCGTATTAATGCACTCAACGGACTGAAGGAGACCGACAGAGCGGACGGACGGACACAGAACGGAAAAGTGACCAGCTAGCAATGCAATGATAAGCTGCAAGTCAGAATGAAACGAGGGGCCGTTGCTTTCACAGCATGTGACACGGCAAAAGAAAACCCAAACTCCAAGCTAAAGTTTCTCTTGCCTCTGTTTAGCAGCGACAGAAACAGGAAATTTTCTTAGCCAGCCTTTGACTTTGCCTCAGCAAAATGCCACTTGCCAGATATTCAAATAAAATTCTTGTTATTTTTATGGTATGAGAACTATTCTCAAAAAATTGTTCACCCGGTCACTGGTTCTTCTGGATGATTGACTTCTGCTTGAACTGAACTCAACCTGTCGATATAAAGGGGTTCACATTTAAGTGTAAGTAATATAAAAGAGTGTGTCCTGACTAGAGATGGGCGCGGGACAGGAATCCCGCGGACCCCAAAAAAGTCTGGGATCGGGCGAAACAGGATTGTATTGAAAAATGTTTGGTCGAGATTCGGAGGGGACGGGATAAACGTGGTCGGGATCGGGACGGAAACGAATTCTCTTCCCTAGCATATCTCTAGTCCTGACTGATTCACTGATTCATTTACTGATTGGCAATCTACGTACAGTCCAATCGCATCGAGGGCTGTAATTTACAAGTGCCCTAAGACGAGGCTTCGGAAAATTCCACCCCAAGGGTTGGAAAAGCGCCAGAAAAGTGTGTACACTTAGTATTCCCTAGTACATTTAAGCCTATTTCGGTTTCAACACTTGGAATTTCCCCATCGGGTACAAATATCCTTGCATTGTCAAGGCCAACCAAATTAAAAAATTCCACTTTATGAAATTTTACATTATTTCAGACATCTTTTTATTTATCTAAAAGCCGTCCACACTCAAATCAAAACTTTTAACCCTGCACCAAGGGTGGCAAACAAAAAAACTGCTGAGACGCAACTCTGACCATAAACAGAATCAATGAGCAGTAAAGCGGCATTAGATTTGAGTTATGGCTATTAATAATGCCACACAACTTGGACTCAGACAATAAGATAACCTCCGCAACCCAAAGCCCAGTCGGCACATGGTACATGCAGCCATTCAGGCAGACTTGTCTGCTGCAAAAATACAAAATAATATGACGAGGAACGATGGGCACATCATAGTGGCCAAGGGGCAGAATATGAGCACAAAAAAAGCAGCGGAACAACAAGCAATATACAACGATTCCTCCCTTCCATGCACACTTCAGCGAAAAAAAACATTGCATCGTGTGAATCCAATATACCTCGTCTCTGCCGGAAATGCCTTTTGTCTGGGGCTTCCATAATATTTTGCTCGTTACTTTTTAATATGACTCACAACAACATCCGCCTGCCCGCCAGACAGACAGAACAATAGTAGTATGGGGCGAGGGGAACAGGGCAGCCACACCACATATTATCTCCTCTAACGACAATGCAAAAATCTATCTAAAAGTGAGAATTTTATTACCATTGCAGTGGGGTGGAGACTGGTGTAATCAGTGACTGGGTCCTTGTCAGAGTGTCAGGATTACTCATAAAATTGCGATATCTTTTGTCACCTTTTTGCGTTGAAATTTTCAGAAAGAGGGGGAAAAGGGAAAGTCTGACCTTAGACTGTGTGCAGAGGAGCAGTTGAGGGAAAACATTTTTGGACGACGCGACTGCTTGTCTGGGAAGCTTAAATGTAAACGAGACAAACATGGTAAACTAAAATTATAATCCTAGGCTGCAAACCGTTTCGGGACCAAAAACATAATGTTAATATGTTAATAAATAAGGTTCGGAACTAAATCTAGTGCTTTATTTTCCGTGAGCCGATGGAATCGAACCTCCGGACTGAACCCTACGCTTCGTTTTAAAGAACCAAGAAAATGAAACAGTCGGACTTCATATAGTGGAAGCGCGCTCGCCCTTAAAATCGAAAATTTGAAATATATGTGCAATATAAGGGATGAGGTTCGGATTTAAACTCAAAAATTAAAAACAAATTTGTAGGTGTTTTTTCTGTTCATATCCTTTAAGGGGAATATCATAGCAACGTTTTAAATATTAATGTTGGATTGTAAGGTTTTTTCAAAATTGCAGGGGCGTGGCAAAAATTTAAAATAAACTTGTTTTGCCTGCAAGTATAACAAGCATTTGTCCCATACATGTCAAACCTCTATCTCTTACCATCTCTGAGATCTGTTTGTTCATACGGACAGACAGACGGACGGACTCGGCTCAAGCTGTTGATGCTGCTCAAGAATATATATTCTTTATAGGGTCGGAAATGATTCCTTATCCCTGTTTCATACTTTTGCACAAACTTAATATACTCTATATTAATTTGATACAGAGTATAAAAAGCACTAGTGGTTTGATTTTAGATCAAAGTAGACACCGAATTTCTGAATGCAGAAAGTGCCACGCACACCGACTAGATTCGGTAGAGGGCGTTCCTAGCTAACGAACGAGCGGCTGGTCAGTTGTCTCCGAGTCAGGACAGGCATTTTTGCGCGTCGTGTTTCTGTGAGTGGTGCAAGCCGGAAAGAAATTAAATTCTGTGTGAAACTCGGTAATTCTGCGACAGAGACGTTTGATATGAACAAGCAGGCTTACCCAGATGTTGCTTTATCAAGATGAGGTGCGTTTCGGTGGGACCAGGCCTTAATGGAGGGCCGGGAAGAGGTCGCAGATGAAGAACCCGCCGGAAGACCTTTGACTTCAACAAACACCAACAATGTGGCTCGTGTGCGCAAAGTTTTGAACTTAGACCGTCGACGAAGTATTCGTTTAATTGCCCAGATGTTAAATTTCTTAAAATCTGTGGTGTAGGACATTTATATTTATATTTATTGTATTTTTTATCCCAGCACTACAAGTACAAATAAGACTTATTTTGATTGTGCTAGTCACTACAATATAACAAAAATTCGCACAATTTTAATATGAATGAATAATTGCTAACTTAACCTAATACACAGAATACATTAAAATAAAAATAAATATTGAATATTAATATAAATAGAAATAATTTAATTAAATTTGTTGATAAACTTAAATGTCGATTTGTAAATGTTTTTTAAGTTTTACGTTAAACTGAGGGTTGCTACTAATAGTCTTGATGTTGTGAGGTAAATCGTTCCATAGACAAATAGCATTTACAAAGAACTGACTCTCGGAGAACAGCATTTTAGTTCTGGGACAAATAAAATTATTGGTTCTTTGTGAGAGAGCAGGTCTTAGTTTTTAAATAAATAGGAAGGTTCCTGAGAATTTATAATTTTTTGGAGGAATGTTAGAGTCCTGAGATCAATCCACGTCGTAAGGCTGAGGTCAAATATCTTGAATGACAGAAAAAACATTTTTGCAATAAGCAACTTGATGTTAACAGGCAGGAACAACTGTGACACTGAGAGCTGCCGTAGCAGCCCATAAGTCCGACCAGTTGCTGTTGAAATATGCTTGCTCCACGACAAATTGTTATTAAACATTATTCCTAGATTTACTGCCTGTTCCACGTATTGAATGGGAGTGTTATTAAGATGCAATTTGGCAACAGACTTGTATCAACAGTTTTTTTGTGGATGACAGTACATTTTGATTTTAACGGATTCAAACCCAAGCCATTCTCTGTTGCCCAGTGGTTAATTTTATCAAGTACATCATTCGAAACTAATACACAGTCTTCAATTTGAGACAGCGAACGACTTACATATATTTGGACGTCATCTGCGTACAGAGAGCTTCACAATTAGACAGAACATTCGGTAAGTCATTAACATAGACAGAAAACAATAGGGGTCCAAAAACTGATCCTTGCGGTACACCACGCGTCAATGAAGTAAAATTGGAGGTACATGAACCGGAAACAACCGCTTGGAGCCTGTCAGTGAGGTATGACCTAATAAAATTAACAGCAGTGCTTGTGAAATTATAAAGATTTTGAATTTTCGTGCAAAGAATGTCGTGGTTGACTGTGTCAAAGGCTTTGCTGTGGTCTAGCAGCGTTAAGAAAGTAACAGCGCCAGCATCCAACTGCTGACACATATCTTCTACAATGCTCGTAATTGCCGTTATACAACTTCTGTTTTTTCTAAATCCAGATTGTTTAAAACTCATCAGCTTATTATTACTAAGAAATGTTTGCATCTGAGTGGCCATAAGGTTTTCTAAAACCTTAGTAATAAATGGCAAAAATAGATATGGGCCTTTGACTTAGGAATAGGTAGAATTTTAGCCCCCAGAGACACGGAAAGGTAGACGTTGTGATGGCAGTGTTTAAAATGTGTGTCCCGTAGATCAAGAAGTACTGGAAGTTATATTTTTAAAAAACCTGGGCTTAAATTAACCAAGCCCTTCTCCATTAGGTTTAATTTAAAAAAACACTCTAAAAAAACACCACCGGCGACAAAAAAAAAACTAAAGCTATTATCACAGTAAGGTTGAGCACTCAGGTACTTGTTACGCACACAATTGTGGGTTAAATTATTTTTGACCAAAAATAATTCATAAATAAACCATTATATCTTTTAAACAAAAAATCCTAAAATTTTTAAATTTATATCGGATAATGGTATAAAAGTAAGCTTTCAATAACACATAAGTAGTACACAATCGGCTGCTTAGGTTAGAAAATATAAATCAAAATGTGCAAATGGGGGTTGGCATAAGTATTTTGACAAGATTTCAAAATGGATTTATTCTCAGCACAGGACCTCAAATGCTAAAACAATGATTGGTTCTAGACAAGTTTTTCACGCTGAACCCGAATCTGGCTTTAGAAATTGCATATCTTTAATGGATTAACTGTAAAATGGACATAAAAATGCAAAAAAAGACCCTTTTTGCCCATTTTCCCTGGATTCTATGTCCTAGAAACGAGCTATTTTTAAAAATTTGATTTGTCAAGTTATAGTACTTAGTTTTATCTGTAAATTGTAGTTCATACTTTCTTAATTTTTATAAGATATAAGTTCGTGAATGGCCGATTTGCATGAAAATTTAAATTTTTTGTGCTTTTCATGAGCTACACTGGCGCCAGTTAGTATTTGAGGTAGAACGCACCCAAATATGCATTATTGCTTTAAAAGCGCCAGGATTTTTTGTTTAAAAGATATAATGGTTTATTTATGAATTTTTTTTGGTCAAAATAATTTTATTGCACAAATTTGTTATTTAGCTCATTTACATTAACTTCAATTCCGGTATGACGATTACTTTTCCCGATTCCCATCTTACTGATTTCCTAAATTTTAAGGTATAGTGATTCTGTTTTGCAGTCCTAATCATCTTTGTGACATCACTCCGCAATCTCTTATAGTAAGCGCTCATATCATTAGTTTTAAAACGCTTCCATCTACGATAAGCGATGTCACGTAGATAAATCTTTTTCTTGATATTGGCATTAAACCACGGTTGTTGCAACGGTTTGGTCACTTTAGTTTTGATCTGCACGAACTTATTATATAGGTACTCCAAATAGTTGTTTAGTAGTTGCACTTGACAGTCTACAGAGGGCGTACGATATATCGCCGACCAGTCAAAAGCAGTTACTTCCAACCCAAGTTCGGTAAAGTCAATATTCTTAAAATCTCCAAATGTAATAGACATTTCAATATAATTAAGGTCAAAGTCATACATCAAGAAAATTAGGTCATGTCTTGAAAAAGCAGGTACAGAGATCTGATCATACAATAATATCTTAGTCGATTCGTCAACAAAAAAAGGTCAAGAATCGTATCTCAAAACATAGAGAAATGGGTGGGCATTGTTTTATTGACTACTTGTAATCCCAGCGTCTGAAAATTTTCTAAAAGATGGATCAATACATTTTTTAAAATCGAAATCAGTCCCATTACTTTCCGGCCATTTTCAGCGTGTATGTACATTTTCAGCGTGTTTCAGTGCCTATTTAAATATAAACAAATGCATGTTTGGTAAAGCATATATAAATATGTGTGCTCTTCAAAGTTCAAAGGCAAAACTAGAAAAAGCGATACAAAAATCAGTGTGCCCGCATTAAAAAAAAAAAAATTTGACAAATTTAAATAAATCTGTAATAATTTTACGTACGACCGACGATAATTAAGAAGATTTGATGTGTGGATCAGACATTTTAAAAAATCGCGAAGTTGCAATTTTTCACATGGCCAAAGATAATTATGAAAACTTAATAGAAATAGAAATTGAAAACCGAGCAGACAAACAAAAATCATGAGATTTCATATTTCGGGCTTATATACGGGTAAATAGGAGGTGTAAAGGGAAACTTGAAAGGGAAAAATAAAAGTAAAAATAAATTGACGGGTGTGATTTAGCAAAATTTAATTATTAGATCAGATTTTTATAAAAAATCAACAGTTGGCAATTAAAGACGGGTAAATAGAAAATGTCGGTAAATCGGATTAAAAAAATTGACAAGAATGACTGAATAAAAATTGGAAGAAATTGAAAATTTCTACGAGCTTAGATTATTATAAAGATTTCATACAGGATACAATTGTCAAGAAGCTTCACTTCAATAGCAACGCACACCGGAGTTTGGAATTCAGCCTTGTTGAGAATCACTTTCTACATTCTGCATTTGAACTTACTCTATAAATTTCTTAGCCGGGTTTGAACCGGAAACACTGGTCTTCAAATAGTTAACGGTCCAACTCCATGTTAACAATGTGCACATCAAAATTCAGATTCATTGTTCAAATAAATTCTGAATAATGGCCCTGACGACTTGTGAACCATTTGAGTTTGACATTTAACTGGTTTTGGACCGGTTCAGAACTATTTTGAACCAGTATGTAGGTGGAAATTGGTTCCAGTTAAAACTTGATTGTCAATTCTCTCACATGGGTTTCAAACGAGCTTTAGAGATTTGTAAGAGCAGCATGTAATCGATCTGAAATGAAAATTTCTATGTCAATTTTGCCAGAAGAAATGACTTTTTTTTTTTGCGAATCGTTAAAAATAACATTTTGTTTTTATTCCTATGATAATGCATAAGTCCAATAAAGCTCAAGCGTTTTTTATCGCCAGCTTTAATGTTCCTGCAATATGGTTTTTATTTTCATTGTGCAATTTGTTTGGAAATTATTTGATTATAAGCCAGCTAAAGATACGTTAAGTGTGGCTCCAACTAACCAAAACTCTTCTGCCATTAAGTGGCCATTTCTGTGGCTAATGTCTTGTGCTTAGAATGTTGGTGGACTCCAGGGTACTGGACTCATACATCATGTTAATGTGCGAACGTTTAATGCAGACGATGGAGCAGACCAAAGCCATTGGCCGCATCATCGGTTTTGGTGTCAAATCGAAATACATTTGGGAATATTGGGTGGTTGGTGTAGAACTCAATTTGACAGTTGACAGGACAAAGCAACATCAGACAACAGATACGGCAGACAGACAGGCGGACACGAGTGTCTCGTCCTTGGAGATTTTGGCTTAATTCAATTAATATGAAGATCTAGGGGTAGGAAATAAATTAATTAGGACGGAAATGTAGTCGAGCAAGAGTATGGTACTCCAACACTCGAATCCAGTATCTGTTTCAGTTCTTGGCTGCCAGTTAACATCCTGTCTCAAGTCAAATCAAAATATTGCCTCACTAATGTCGCGTAGCACGCCATTTCCCTTGCAGTTGATACTCCATTTTTAATATCTGTCAACTTTCACAAAGTTTCCCAACTGCCATATTGAAATGTCAAATGTTGTCGTGTTGTTTATGCATTTCGGTTTTTGATTTCGATTTCTCAACGCGATGGATAATTCAATTGTAAGCAACAAATCGAGACAGACAGGTGCAGCGGCTGTGATTGAAATCGGATGACAACAGTTGGCCACCTCAAAAAACAGCAGAAGAATAACATTTTTTGACAACTCAGCAAATTTGTCGGTTGACTTTGCATTTTGAAGTGTGCGGTCAAGCATTTTCTAATAATATTTATGATTGTGATATTTTGTGAAGCGTAAGCAGAAATGTTTATATTTAAGGGAAATTCAATTGAATCTGCATACAATGCCCGTCTAAGGGGGAGGTCGTCATCCAATGGGGAAGTTTTGTGGACATTTACGAAGAAGGGAGCAAAAGGGCACATTTTGGTGGAGAAGCTTATCATAAGCAATAAACGCTAATGGATGTGCTTTTTTGTGGGGAAAATGCTAAAGTAAGTATAAAGACGGAGTGCATAGTAGAGGTAGAAAAACTTTGCGATTACCGTTTGAAAGAGCGTTCAAAATGGGAGAAACCGTTATGTTTCATTTTCGATTTGTGAGAGGTGCATCACTATAGCCACACAATTTTAATTTCTTATATTCGGGGGTGCCACAGAAATCTCTAGAGATTTTGCCGACGGTTGGTTTGTAAATCTCTCGAAAAATTCGTTGGTGCCACAGAACTTCTAGAGATTTCATTTTCTAATTAGAAAATCTAGTTGGAACAGAACAGATGTTCCAATTGATGTTCCATCTCTAAAAAGAGGGCTGAATCTCTCTCCAAAAAATTTCCCTCATTTTAGATTTGGGTTAATTTAATGATTGACTGAAATTGTTTGATTGTGTTATATGTTTTATGACGCATTTTTAAATAATAATTCAATTTTAAGTCGCATTCTCCACAAATATAATGCAAAATTTAAAAATTTGTTGGCGCCAAACATGAGGAACTAGTTTCCACCCCTCAATCCGCTAGCTCTTAATCCGCTAGCTGTAGAGGGCGCCACTTCGACAAAAGGCGCTAGTGAGAAAAGAGCTTTGCAAAATCTCTTAACAGATCATTAGAGGTTTGAAACCAACCAATAGAAATTTCTGTGGCACCTAAGAATTGGAATTCGGTTGGAATTTGGTTGGAAAGAAGTTTCCGTGGCACCCCCGATTGTGTTTGCTGGCGGGAATTTTTTGGCGTACATTTGGTCAAGTAACTATTTCTAATAAAATTGCAAATATGCCAAATAGGCCAGTGATGTCAGATGTCGAGAAAGGATCAATTCTGGCTCTCAAAAGTGAGAATAGCTCCGACAAAGTTGAGCGAAATTTTTGTAAAAACCGAACTGAATATGGAAAAAGAGCACGGAGGACGTAAGCCTAAGATAAGTCTACGAGTAACGGGTATAAGAAGGGTCATATTTATTTAAGCAGTTTTTAATTATAATTACTTTAAAAGTAAACTTGAACTGTATTTTCATATGATGAAGTTTTCAAACTTTTTTGATAAAAGCATTCATAAATTCCAATAAAGGTCAAACATTATTGCAGAGAAAAGACATAAAATTTGATAAAACAAGTTATAAAATCGGTCAAGCCGAGAAGAGAAAAGAATTAGCTTTAATTTAAATTTGATAGAACGGCTGCCACATTGATCTTATTCTTTTTGTGTTTTTGGATTAACTTAATTTTATTAGGATTTGAAAGGAACTGAACTTGGAACTGACTTGAAATTATTTATAGTTAGTCATACTTATTCAAAGCTTATACAGGGGTGACACAGAAATTTCTAGACTTGGACTACGTTTGCTTTGTAAATCTCTTAAAAAATCCGTCGGAGCCACAGAAATTCGAGAGATTTCATTTTCTTATTTGAAAATCTTGTTTTGTGTCCAAGATAATAGTCCATCATAGAGTAAAACTTGCCGTCTGTTGTTCTCAAATTTGGAAGATAACGCCTCCAATGTCAGCGCAGGTTGAGTGGAAAATTGGTTTTGGTTGATTCGGTTGGGATTTTAATATTAAAGAATAAGTTAATTATTTGATTCATATTTAACAACCTATCCAAAAAAATAAGTTGGATTACATTTCCCAAAATCCATTACTAATTTTTCCATTTTCCAAATCTTCTTTTTTCAGGAATGGCAAAAAAAGGGTCAGGACGTACTTCAGGATGTTTTATCTAAAATTCAGGATTTGTCCAAGAATGTTAACGAAGAATTACAGAAACAGAAGGTCCCATCTGCCTAGAGACAAACCAATTAATAACACACAATTCGTATCAAAAATGTTGTGCCCCGTGTTTAATAAATGCTTAAAATACACGAAAAATTGATTAAAAAAACAACAAATTTATCAATATTGAGAATCAATGCAAAAACATCCATAGACGTAGGGAAACCACCGGCATGGCCATTAAACGATAACTGGCCGCAACACTTTCCACCGGCAGCTCCCGAAACTGTCCACAAGGACAGGATGAAGTATATGTTTCTTTGTAAAACTTCGGCAAAATTTCCCTCAATTGTTTTGCTGGATGCGAACCAGGAGACATCATTGCGAAATAGGACAAAGTCAAGGGATGTCTGACTGTGGTCATGAGTCGTACAGCATATAGTATGTTGAGCGCTTCACTTTCAGTTTTATTGAAGCGCAACTTTAATAACCAATTCTCTTCAAAGGCGCTGATCGGGTAAGACGACATTGTCATATCATCGGCTGAAGTTGTAGAATATTGTTGCCAGCAAATTTTCACATCCTCATACCAAATTCGAGGAGCACTTAACTCTTGATGGCACTTAAAATACTGTCCGAGTTCCTTTTCTTCCTCTGACTCCTTCTTTTGTAGGGCCTGCAGAATCTGTTCACCCGACTTGCTGGGAAAATCGCAGCTGGCCTCATGCGACGCCCTCTTATCATACTCGCCCTGCCAATCGCAACCCAAGCAGCTAAATTTACAATTTACCGCACGTTTCTCGCACTCTTCATCCATATGTTTGGCCATTGTTGTAAGATTCACTTCCAGGTTGCATTGTGGACAACTTTTTGGCAGCTCCCAAATTGCCTGACGTAGGATGAGATTTTTGCCCAAGTCTTTCCAGCTAATTGGAACTCGACATTGGGGACAAAAAGCGTTTTTCTGTGAGAGGTTAGCTTCGCCCAAAATGTGTGTCACGCAATCGTCGCAAACGATGTGACCCCGAGTGCATTGATAGCAATCATCTGGATGCGGCACCTCACGGCAGACATTGCATAACATTACGAAGCGCAAACGCTCGCATAGCTCCAGATTGTTGATGCTCGTTGTGGAGACTTGAGGATTCAGCACCGATTCGGACTCGTCTTGATCAGCAGATACACGCTGCCTCTTTGTGGGTTGGCCTATGTCATCAATTGGCCTCGGATGGGACATGGTCTAAGGTAGTGATTTATAATAACAACGAGAAAGCTTAATAGATTTTTATTTTACCTTAAAATGGGTTTTGAAATTTTATGTGTGAATTATATATTGAGAGAATAAATATTTATATACACAGAAATGGTGGGGCCAGTGGATTGAAATGTCTAGGCCAGGTTGACGGAATACTCCAATAACACTAGTTTACAAAAATAAAAAAATAAATGACCCATTTCAACTGAAATATCTTTGTAGTCTCTCTCTCTCTCTCTCTCTCTCTCTTTTTTGTAGTCTCCCAGAATGTGCGGTTGTTGTGAGGGGTGCTCAAAAATGGAGGGGTGGTTCACTTATTTGCTCATAACTTGAGAACTGCTCCTCCGATCTTTATCATTTCTTCGGCAAATCGATACATATTACTAATGACTAACTATCTCTAGAAAATACGAATCCTCTATCTACAAAACTGTGGGAGATATGACGATTTTTCAAAATTGCGGGGGCGGGAGGGGGCGTGGCAAAAATTGAAAATAAACTTGATCTGCCTGCAAGTATAAGAAGCATTTGTCCCATACATGTCAAACCTCTATCTCTTACCATCTCTGAGATCTGTTTGTTCATACGGACGGACGGACGGACGGACAGACGGACGGACAGACGGACATGGCTATATCGACTCGGCTGTTGATGCTGATCAAGAATATATATACTTTATAGGGTCGGAAATGATTCCTTCTCCCTGTTACATATTTTTGCACAAACGTAATATACTTTATGTACCTTCGGTAAAAACAACCACTGTACCTCTTTGAAAAACTTGAGTTCTCAACATCAAGACGAACAAATAATTAAGTTATTCCTAGGCACAAACTTATACTATCAGAAAGACAGTTTGGTGTTCATGCTGTGCTTGCTAAAATGCATTAGCGGCGCGACGCAATCTTAAAATCAACTAAAACGAGATGGCCAAGCTAACTTCGTCTTTGCCGAAGTTTTTATACCCTTGCAAATGTTTTAATACATCAGAGTTTAAGAACGCCAGCATTAAAACAAACAATTTTTCTAAATAAAACTCACTTTTCGACCGATAGTTTCTATGGCAGCTATAAGATATAGTCATCCGATTTTGACCAGAACTTTAAAATCTTTGTAAAAGCGCATAATATTAATAATTGCTGAAGTGAGACACGTTAACATTAAAAACAAAAAAGATTTTCTCATTAAAACCCACTTTTCAACCGATAGTTTCTATGGCAGCTATAAGGTATAGTCATCCGATCCGGTCGGTTCCGACATATTAGAAGTGTAAAAAGAAGACTCTGTGGAAAGTTTTAGCTCGATAGCTTTAAAACTGAGAGACTAGTTTGCGTGGAAACAGACAGACAGACGGACAGACAGGCGGACGGACAAAGCTCAATCGACTCAGCTCGTCACCCTGATCAAGAATATATATAGTTTATAGGGTCGGAAATAAATATTTCTATGCGTTGCAAACTTCTGGTACTTCTTATAAATCATACTTCTTATCACATGTAACGAGTAGGGAAATAGGGAAACCGATAGGGAATAATAGAATAAGTTATATAGGAATATTAATACAAAATTTCAGGGTGTGAATTGGATAAATTGGAATCCCCAAAACGTTATTCGCTGACATCACAATCAAACCTGAGTCTAAGTGGTCGTTTGAATGTGAATATGCAATACAAGAGTCCGCTGATGAGAAGATGTGGTTATCTTCGAAACAGCGATCGTTGTACGGACATACCAATTGCTATTCCAAGTTGTTGTAATTAATCTCTATTGATTTGTGTTGATTACATTGAATTGTAACTCTCCCCACCGACCTCAAGCCAGCCAGATATACAATGTTTGACAAAAAAACAGGTCGCAAAAACCCATATAAATATTAATACAAAATAATAATAATTAAATTAAAATGAACATAAATTTAAATTTAATGATCATTATATCAGATAAGTCGGATTATGTTTGTCAATGTTCATTCTTTGTGACTAGTGCATTAATTTATAAGTTTATCTTGTAGGACTAGGAAGTCGCTCAATAAAATCTAAATCTGCATTAGGAGAAGTGGGCGGGATGTGGGCGGGAAGTGGGTGGGAAGTGGGTGGGAACTGGGGGATGCGGGGGGGATGGGGGTGGGAGTTGGAGGGAAAACTCATCAGCAAAGTTCGATTTCTGGGTTCTACGGGGTATGATTATTTGTGATATTGTTTGGTTCTTTGGTTCTTTTATGCTGTTAAAGGCGCAGTGAATTTAAGTGACATGCCTGCTTGTTCACCAGATTCGGCTCCTTGTGTTTCTGTCTATTCAGACTTCTGGTAAACTCAAGAGTCTGCTCCGGGGACACCGATTTGACTTGATTGATATGATAAAAGAAGAATCGCAGAAGGCTCTGAAGTCCATTGCAATGGAAGACTTTTTCAAGTGCTGTAATAACAGGAAAATTCGTTGCAGCGGAAGGGGATTTCTTTGAAGGGGATGAAATAGATTAAGATAAATACCGATTTTTGGCCGTGGGACATATTATTTATTTGTGAAATCATGTGAAACTGTTTCAATTTTAAAATAATAAGCCAATGAATTACAATTTTTCTTTCAAATTTTTTAATTTTTTATACCCTTGCAAAGGGTATTATAATTTTGCCCAGAAGTTTGCAACGCATAGAAGTATTCATTTCCGACCCTATAAACTATATATATTCTTGATCAGGACGACGAGCTGAGTCGATTGAGCTTTGTCCGTCCGTCTGTCTGTCCGTCTGTCCGTCTGTCTGTTTCTACGCGAACTAGTCTCTCAGTTTTAAAGCTATCGAGCTGAAACTTTGCACAGAGTCTTCTTTTTACTGCACACTGCTAATATGTCGGAACCGACCGGATCGGATGACTATATCTTATAGCTGCCATAGGAACTATCGGTCGAAAAGTGGGTCTTTGATGAGAAAAAACTTGTTTTTAATTTTGTGAACTTTTTTGTTTTTAATGTTAACGGCTCCCCACTTCAGCAATTATTAATTCTATACGCTTTCACATAGATTAGGAAGTTTTTGTCCAAAATCGGGATGACTATATCTTATAGCTGTCATAGGAACTAGCGGTCGAAAAGTGGGTTTTATTCAGAAAAATTGTTTGTTTTAATGCTGGCGTTCTTAAACTTTGATGTATTAAAACATTTGCAAGGTTTGTATTTCGGCAACAGATGACTAAGGCCCTTCTCGTTTATTTTTCTTTATTTGTTCAATCCGCAGGGAATCCCGCGGTTTGCGTGTGCAAAAAATCGCCCCTTACTCTCACTTTAAAGTTTGTTTGCATCAACAGACCAATGCTTAAGCCGATCTTTTCTCACTGCCTGGGCTTGTGTGCCATTGTTTGTGGCACCTACAGCTTAAAGCTGTAGGGGGAATGTAAGGGAAGAATGGGGTGTTTTCATCCTAGATTTGTTTTTTCACATAAAATTCGTGTTTTAAAGCAATTATTCTTTATTAATCGAACAAATTAACAGTTTCTCTCATATTCTGAATTAAGAAATATTAATGAAAAGTGAAAATAGATTCACGGCAGTGGGCTTGTTTTCTTTTTATACGACTGTTTGCTGGTGGTTGTTCTTTTGTTTGCTTTTTTTAATGTTTTTTTTTCACATCTTTAAAGCGTTTTTCTTCTTTTTTATTGCGCATCATTGCAATATTCTCTTTGCGTCGAATCTGCTTTAAAGTGGCTCACAATCCCCCATAACTCTTCTGGCGTTACTGAAAAAATTTTAATTAATATTCACAAGACAAAAATGAAAAAAAAAATTTTTTGAAAAAAATCGTGTTCTGGTAGACAAACTTAAAGAACGTGTTGTCTGATAGGTTGCTTGTCAAAAGTTAGGTAATAAGAAGGGAAACACTTCACATAAGCAAAAAGTTGTACTGATTTTTTTTTGTGGCTAATATTCGGGTGGCTCACAACCCCCAGTGGCTCAGAACCCCCCATTCTCCCCTATGTAAATTTTTTGAAATGGCAATTACTATCGAATCAACCCAATATCTTTTCCTGCAACCAATCTCATGCGGTAAGAAACACTTCAAGTCTGGCGCCTGGCTCTTTAGTTTACCCTCAACACCCCCCCAAAAGAGGACAAACTACTTGAGGCTGCCACTCAATCACTTAAATTATTTGGTGGCAAGACTCACTTGTGTTGAAAATGGAGTGTGTCTTGCGCGTATATTGTGTATTTATTTGACATTCGTCACGTGTGTCTTGACGATGATTTCGCCAGGTTTAAATGCTAAATGATGCCACACTTGCTTAGTGTATATTTTTGCCTGAGACCCTTGCGCATTGGGAACTGATTTTTGTCTCAGCATCTTTTTTTATGTGGAAATTTCTGTTGCTTTTCTTATCAGCTCTCTTCTTGCCCTTTGCCATTAGTTAATGTCGTTTTGTGTAGCGTTTCCCCTGAGTTTGTTTCGCTTTAAGTTTGATTTATGTTCTCTGACCAGACGACAGTTCACAGCTGCACCAAAAATTCAAGAAAAAATGGACTTTTACTTGTTTGGAAATTAGTTTTGGCAAGTTTATTCTTTCGTTTTTTTTTCTTTCTTTCTGTTATCTGCTAAGCCACACATGTGATTTGATTTGATTAAAAATTAAAATACAAAAGCTATTGAGGGAAAAATGCTTTTCTCCTTGTCCACTTGACATATTTTTTACGGTTGAAAAAATCAGCTGGAGCCAGGGCAAACGCTTCATTGGTTCATTCATCAATCAGCGTAGGCGACATTGCATGAAAAATGTCATCGGGAAAAACTCAAAAGAGAGAGAATTGTGTATACAGAATAGACAGAGGAAATACCCTGGGAATGAAAAATGGTGTGAAGCACAAAGAGCTTATGTTCTATTGGCATTGCTGCTGGAGCAGATTTGTGTTTTCATTTTAGTATTAATTAGTTAAAGCTAGTTATTCTGTGGATATCTTTTGGTGAGAATTTGGGTAACAGCAAAGGATTGGTGTTGAGAGTTTATAGAATTGTACACCTTTAATGAGCACAGTAGTAGTTTTCAATTTGAACAGAATCACTCCTGAGAGCGATCTTGCTTTTATTTTGAATATTGCATCCCTTAAATCTAACGAAACAATCGTTGTGCTTGTGAGGCACAACATGTCTATAAATGATCTAATTTGGTTTAGGTCTAGTGGGAGGATACAAGTGTCTCACACAACAGATTTCAAGTGGCTCCCATCTTCACAATGCAAATTTCAGGTTTGATCTGGCAGAAGTATTTCGAATTCCCGTAATGCACAAACAATAAGTTACTAAAACCGAGGTTGTATTAGAAATCTCTAGAGACTTTGGCCTCGGTTGGTTTACAAAAACGCTCGAAAAATCCGTCGGTGTCACAGAACTTTTAAAGATTTAATTTTCTTATTTTAAAATCTAGTTAGACGGCTTGTGTAAAATTTAAAGTTAAATCTCTAAAACAGGGTAGCATCTCTCTCAAACAAAATTTCCTATTTTCTAATCATAAGTTAACTTGTTGTTTATTTCAAATTTTTTGATTGTGTTATATGTTTTTGAGGCATTTTTAGATAAAAGTTAAAATATAAGACATATTCTCCAATAATCATATGCAAAATATTAAAAACATTTTTCGCACAGATTACGAAATAGAAACCCTTGTTGGTAACCTTCTTGGTACATAGATGGCGCCACCAAATATAGCTGATTTTGGGTGGAAAGTTAGTTTTAATTGATACGGCCACATTCAGTTAGTTTTGCGAGCAATTATCGGAACGCAAATTTCAATAATAAAACAAATTAAATATTTAATTTATTAGATGCAACCATTCCAGAAAAACATTGTTGCTTACATATCCAAAAGTAATTTTGCTTATCCAAATTCTTTGTGTGGTGAATAATTCTAAATCTACCATCAAAACACGAGAGTTTTGAAACCAACCGAAAGATATTTCTGAGACACCAAGAATTGTTTTTGGTTTGGAATTTGGTTGGAAGAGATTTCCGTGACATTTTCGAATATCTACATTTAATTAAAACCATTCTTTTCTTCACATACCCAATCTTCCACTTTCCATACAGAGTATCAAGAAGTTTCTGCCCCGCCCATTCATGGCCACTTCAGTCATTTTTTTCCTTTGCAGCCTTTTTCCTCCATCATTTCGATGCGTTGTGAAAATTGGCAAGTCACTTTTCAACATTTTTGCGTTGAGTGGATGCCGCGAAGCAATCAATATTGATTGCATAATGAATGACAATCAACGCTCTGCGCTTGACACTTGCGATTTTCTTTCATATTTGTCTTCGCTTTCTACAAGTTGCTGCCCGAAATTAGTTGAAAAGCCAAAAACTGTATATTGCAGTTGACTCAGCAACTGCTAATTGCAACAGTTTTGGTTAAAAAGCAAATATGTACAAACAAAGAACGCTAGAGACGATGATTCAATTGACCTGCTAAAACGGGAAGAGCGGATGCGATGTCCGTTTGCCGGCCAATGGTCCTAGCCACACAATGGCCCCGCCAGCTGGCTGGTTGCTGTCATGGGCTAAACAATAGTCCGAACTACGTCTCGTCTGCAGCGGGACTTCTCTCCGCCATTTTTTCCGACAGCAGCCCAGCCACGTTTGTTAAGGGTTGGGGATTCTTGTGCTGCCGCTTCTGCTGCTACGTGTTCGCCGTGTTTCAATTCGCATTTTTTCGGTTTCATTTTGTTGCAGTTTGTTTTGTGTGTTTATTTTTGTTTGCTGCCATTGCGCCATTTTAGCTGTTTGATGTTACCTGCTGTCGTTTTTTGTGGCCTACACTAGGGGAAAAGAGTTGTGATGAATATTGAAAAATGCTAAAATTCAATAAGAAATTCAATGCTTTTTTGCAGGAAACTCGAATGGATTATGATTAGGTAAAACTCGCATATTTGTTATAACCAATAGAATTTCTCCCGGAGAGTTTGTTTAGTGCAGAATTTGCAATAAAATTTCAAGCAGGCGAGTAGTAACACCAAAGACCAATATTATCTTCTCATTTCTTAAGTGTTCTTAAAGTGAAAAATAAAAATAAAAAATTGTTCATGTATTAATTTACTTCTTAACATTATGAAAACAAAACAGTCAATATTCAATATACTGATATTATATAAATCACACTCTGAGATCAGTTGCTTTCCTATATTTACAAGACTTTGACAGACCACACATAATCTGGCTCTGTACTCGTACAGAGTTCCTTGCATAGCATTATATTTGATACTGAATCAAATTCAGTTTTTTTTTTAATTTGGTTTTATTCAACTGGTGATTAAGCAGAACTGTGTGGAAGGGACAATATATTTTTTACAAATCCTTCTAATTCCTTAAATATTTCAATATTAACCCCGTTTTTTCCTTTTTACTTCTTCCCAAAAAAAAAGATATCTCTTTTTTTTATTTACTTCAGATATTAACATGGCCCATTGAGAAATAATTTCATCTTGATCCGATTAACATAAGAACTCAATGTTTTTAATTAGTGGCATTATATCGGTTTCTTCGCTAGAAATTACGCTGGCTGGTGTGATCATAATGAGAGATTTAATATCCTCTCGGCCAAAATCAAAGCGCTGCATTATTTGCAGAACCAGCTCCAAGTAAAACTCGCGTACCGTTTCCTTTACTTTTAAAGTTGCGGATTTCTCCATACACCGGCTATTCATATATTGTTGGGCTTTAAGACCAACAAAAATGTTGTCAACGGGCAACAAATAAGAATTTAAGTCGGTAACATTAAATCGACTAAGGTCCGTATTCTTTAAATATGAGTGAGTAACAAAATTATTGAGAATTACTTTTAAAGTAGATTCCAGTCTTATATAAAGGAAAGGTAAGCGAATACGTTCTGATTGAAACTCCATATTTAAATCATTAATAATTTTAAGAATATATTTTAAAAAGTGGAAATAACTTTCAATTTCAGGTTTAATCATTGAATTGACTATTTCTTTTGGCTTAATATTGTTGACTTCTAGGGTCTGATCTAAGAAAAATAATTGGAGAGCATCCAACTGCTCAAGCATTCGCCCAATAACTTTTTCTAAGGACAGCCATCTTGTCATTGCTATTCCCAAAATTTTGTGTGGTTTTACTTCGCAGTATTCTTGGAACTCTTTTAATTCCTGAGTCCTTTTCGGGCTCCACGCAAAATAAGAATATATATTTCGGCAAAGCAATTCAATGCTCGATGGCAATTTTTTTCATGCGTAGCCCGAGCAAAGGTGTAGGGAATGGCAAGTGCATTTCAAGTAAAACGAGTTTGTGTCCCCGCTTAGCTTGGATTTATGGCTATTTGAACTTCCAGCCATAGTGTTTGCACCGTCAGTTGCAAGACCAATTAAATTTTTTTGGGGTAAGCCATTTGTTAAAAGAAATGATTTTACTGCCCTATAAATCGACTCTGCATCACATTTTTATACCCTGTTCTCATTAAAAATGGGAAAAAGGGGATCGTGAAGTTGTGCAAATGTATGTAACAGCCAGAAGGAAGCACCTCCGACCCCATAAAGTATATATATTCTTGATCAGCATCAACAGCCGAGTCGATTTAGCCATGTCCGTCTGTCTGTCTGTATGAACGCGTCGATCTCAGAGACTGCAACAGATAGAGCCACAATTTTTGGCATGTATGTAGTGTATACTGTACCCCTCGGTTTCGTCGGCATTGTTGAGGTGTATACTGTACCCACATCGAGTTGGTTTCAGATTTGGAAAATTCCACCTCCTCCATCTTTTGGCAGCGAAAAACAGTCTCTCTCTGTGTATGAACGCGTTGATCTCAGAGACTATAAGAGGTAGAGCCACAAATTTTTGCATGTATGTAGGTGTATACTGTACCCAGATCAAGTTTGCTCCAGACTTGGAAAAAAAAATTAAATTAAAATAAAAAGCTATAGGAACCACATTACTTGGAACAGGGTATTTTGCTGTCGGGGCACTCGACCGCAACACTCTTACTTGTTGTGCCGGTGCTTAAACTCTTTTTACTTCCTTTTCCATTTTTTCACAAAAACTCTCTCTCTCAAAACCAAACTATGCGTTAAATTCAGTAATCCTAATATAAGCGATGGGCATAAGTTCCAAAAAAGATTATTAACAAAAAAAAAAAAAATAGTCTCGCTATTTTATATTTTTATGAAAAGGGAAATAAATATTATGTGTGATAATTTTTAATTAAAAAATATAAAAAGGGATAATAGTAAAAAAAAAGGAAAGAAAAAAAAAAAAAATAAAAAAAAATTTTTTTTTCTGGCTTTTAAAAATTTGAAGAGAGCCAAAAGCCAGTTGGAAAGCCAGCA
The DNA here is from genome assembly GCA_018904235.1 of Lordiphosa stackelbergi. Taxonomy (NCBI): domain Eukaryota; kingdom Metazoa; phylum Arthropoda; class Insecta; order Diptera; family Drosophilidae; genus Lordiphosa; species Lordiphosa stackelbergi. Next base: position 22,755 of record JAEIFU010002479.1, read on the forward strand.
CCGAAAAATCGTGAGCATATTCTAATGTCTTTGGTAATACAGTGCTGCAGCCAAACGCTATCGAAGTGGGATCAAAACTTCACAGACAGGCAAGACGCTGCAGTTTAAATAAGAAACCGGTTCGGTTCAGGAGTTTTGAGTCGCGGCCGAACCGGACCAAGAACCGAACCGCAAATATTTTTGGCTCCTCGAACCAGAACCCGAACCGGACCACTTTTTAGAAAAATTCGGTTCAGTTCAACAAATTAAGTAATTTTTTTAACGACACAGACAATATAGAAATAAAGAAATTCCTTGTAATCTGACTATCATTCAAGAAGAGAAGTCAAGAATCGAATATGGATCGAGCATTAGAACTTTTAAATGACAACTGCAGAGCATGAAAGGAATGCAACTATGAAGAATATGTGCTTCAAAAGCATTTTTTGATTTGGACGATGACCAAGTTAACTCAATAAATTCCCTGGAGGACTATGTAATTACAGTTTGTTGTGCTGCACACGCTCAAAATTTAGTAGATAACGATTTTTTAGGGCAGTTTAGTTTAACATTAGTAGAGTTCGCACACTTCTCCGTACTCACATTATATGAAATCTTTGCTTATAAAAAATTGAATTGAAATTGAACTCTGTTGAGTTGGTTAACAAAATATGAGAACGTTTATTAACTATTTCTTTAAAAAGAGCTCCACCTAATAACATTTGATAGTTCAAAATATCTTTTTATTGCTGCAGCCAAAAAAAAATGCTTTAAAGCTACAGGATTCAGAATTACTAGCAAGTGATTTTTATTCCGCTTAGTTTTCATTTCGAGCATCTGTTCTGAAATCTTTTGTACTGAGCTAAGTACCAACATTGACTGCAGTGCTGCAGAGATTTCAAACTTTGTTAACTTCACATTACACATTACAGACATGCTGAAGCTCCAAAGAAATTCTTGATGAGAGTTTTAAATGAATCAACTTCTGATTGCGAAGAAGAGAAGTTTTTGAAAGCAGTAGAAAGCAATAAACAAGTATTAATTTCAAATCTGTAAATAATGTTATAGATTCCTTCTACTATTGTGCAATACATCGACAAATGTTTTAAAATTTTGAAAAGGTGAAAAAAGAAGACTTAAAAAACATTGCGTTAACTATACTTGCTATTCCAGCAACTCAGGAATCAGTTTAACGGGCCTTTTCAACACTTTACAATCTAAGAAGAATGCTAATTAATTTAAACTAAGCAGTTCTCAAAAGTTGTTAGTGTCAGCTAATGAATTTGATAATTAAAAATTGCATTATTGACATGAAGAATTTTATTTTAAAAAATAAGTGATAATAAATCGAAATTATTCCTCTATGTCAAAGCGAACCGAGGTTCGAACCAAAACCTTGGGTTCAAGGGTTCCGAGAACCGGTCCGCGAACCGAACCTTAGGCTTTACAACGGGTTCGAACCCCCGGACCGAACCTTGTGTAAAATTTTAGAGGTTTGCAGCCTTGGTCTTTAAAATTTTTTACATTTGTAAATGCGATTAAGGTATTCTCGCTGTACGAAACTTTTGTCGACAGGAATTTCGAATTTTATGAGCCTTTTTCCCCAATCATGAGCTATGTTGGATACCAGCCACTAGATCAGCAAGCAGGGGATGTGTGAGTGGAGGGTAGCTTTACGGAATCTGCTAAGACCTCAAAAACAACATAAAGTGGAACAAAACAGAATGGCCATCGCTTTTAATTCTGGTAATGATATACTGGTGATTCCAACGTATTTAAACTGTGATGACCAGTACGATACTCTGACTGAAAGCGAAACAACCAACGTGATGGTGATCAGTGACCTAAATGCCCGAGTAGGAAATCACAAATACACAAACGGATATGTAGCCGGAGCGACGGCGATAGTACAGACACAATTTTAAGTAAAAAGTAAATTTAATACGGAATTGGAATTTAGCCCAACGCAAACAAACTGCATAAATCGCAATAAAACAATTCAATGTGTTGGACTGTTTGAAGATCATCGACGTGTTTTAGAAATGGATACAGGAGAACCCCCACAGTACAAAGATAAATTCCGTCAGGTATAAAAGCAGCTGGGTAAGGTCGCCTTGTCTGGTGGGAAGGTGTCGAGTTAGTTTAAGTTTTGCCCTATTTAAACTGCTCACTAGAATGGCACAAATAGGACACCACCAGCGAATGCGTCAGATCCTAAAGGCATTATCGGGTGATCCCTCGATTTAACGTCCAAGAATTGCATTTGGATTTTTGAGCCAATTTATAGTTCGCCATGTTTGCTTCCACTACGTATAAAAGGAAGGGCCAGTGCATATGGAGCACTTTCAACGGTCTTTTAATTTAAATACTTCGAAATAATTCCGTTGGTCTAGGTTCTTAAAATCATTGAAGAAAACGGTTATTTGGATAACGAAAGCCGATTTTAAGAACTTTGATCAATCGAGCAAAAACACCAAAGTTATACACAATTTAGCTTGTGGCTGCAGGGGGAAAGTGGTGTGCCTGTTGCAGGCACCTAAGCCATGTGGGATTGTTTGTGTGACTCAATTCTACAGGGTATTGTTGAGTATTGCAACGCTTTTACTTGTTTTTCAGTTACTTTAGCTGATGTGCATTTTAAACATTTGAATTTAAGTATTCATGTGTGTTCAACTTCATTTTACTCTCTGTCGGTTATGTGTTTTTTAAATAAACATATTTCCGTTTGACATTTATATGTACACATATTTCTCGGTTCTGTTTCACCTCCTCTCTATATCAGCGGCATATTCATTTCCTGTTTTGTCACGGTGCAGACTCTGACAAGCAAAAAAAAAAATGAGAAAATATTTTCCAAAGTGCAAATGTCTTTAAAAGTGAAACATTTGTTGACAAAGCAAGCACTAAACTCCTAACTCCCCCAAGAATCGGTGCTAAAAATTGATTAAAAATGCATATTAAAACTGAAATACAAAATATGGCAAATTGCGTTATGCATGTTTAAAATCAATTAATTATATAAAAATCGTTTGATTTACGTTTTTTTTTTGCATCCTTTGGCTCTGTGTATTTTGATGCAGAAATAAAAAAATCCAAATAATTTTAATGAAATTCAGATTATTTTTTTGCCTTTGTCATGGCACTTGCCAAAGGAAGTCGGGACAAATTACTCAAATGAGATAAATTTCATTAAATTTTGTGGAATTTGGTGGAATTTTTCATTGGGCTGAGCCAATTAAGTGTGATGGATGTGTGAACTCTTAATTGATTTTAAGATACCGAAACAGTTTACTGCAATCTCAGCGCTTTAATTTGTTCGCACGTCCCGTATTTCTGACTCCACCCCTTGTGGGTGGGTTACATAAAATAAATATTTTAACACGTGTTATTTTAATTGCATGCAACTGCAGCGAGAGTCCTTCCTTTTGTTGTTGTTGGCATTTTTTTTATTGTCGCTGATGTTATTTACCTGTGTGGTTGGGGGTGGTTTATCTGCCCATTTAAGTATGCGATGGAAAATTTGTGTTGAACTGCGTGAGTTCGCATAACTTTAGTTATGCATATTCATGCAGAGTATTCCCGAATTCCCACTTTTTTATCTGATTAACGCCCTTGGAATTTAATTTGCCAGCTGGGCAAAAGTTTTCACTTTGTCACCTTTTTCGCCGCAGCGGCGGCAGCGTCACGACGCCCCGGCTTGCCTGCATAAATCAATTCAATTTGTAATAAATTTCAAAACTTTTCATTTTATATTAATTTTTATGTCGTCGTTGTCCTGCTCGTGCTCCTTGTGCTCCTCCGCAAGAAATCAATTTTATTATAATAAAATAAGTGAAGAAAAAGTTGCGGCGGCTTCTTCCTCGGGTAGTTTATCGTATGCAAGGCGTGGCCTGGGCAGGCCCGGCATTTACCCCAAGCATATTTTTGTCCCACTTTTGTGAATTTGTTTTTTTCTCCTTCTTTTTACTCACTTGTGTCCCGTGCCTGACTGCAGCTTAACAAATTGACTTTCTCCGGCCGCGACGCGCCTTAGTTTTTTCTTCTTTTGCTGCTGCATACTTACGTGCGCCGTCGTGTCCGGCGTGTCTTCTTTATTTTTCCCCTTTTTATTATGATTATCGTTTGAGTTATTGCTGCAGGCAGCCGCAGTCAGAAAACTGAGGGGAGTGAGATCGGGGAGAGTGGGTCATCTTTTATGGCCTGTCTGGTGGTATTGTCGTCACTTTGTCGGCCCCCAAGCAGATAATAATTTCCAATGCCAACTATTTTTGTAATTTTTTATTTTTGGGCGGGAACGCTGACAAATTAATATGCATTGAATTATTGGGCTATGAGTGGGAAAATTGAAGAAAGTCTAATGGGCAATTGTGGCCTGGACTGTACTCAGATGAGATAAATATTAAGTTAGGCACAATACTTAATTTTAACAAGACCGAAATTCAGACTTCTCTTTTAGAAAGGCATTTTGCCAACACACTCTAAGTTGCCCGTTTAAGATTGCTACAAGCTCTTCCAATGCGAGATGAGATAGTTCGGCGCCAGTACCTGTGATCTTGCTCTGCAAATATAGAAAATGGTTAAAGTGTCAAAGTCTTCCCTAGAGTAATTATTTTCTCCGAAATCAAACCTCAAACGCTCGTACATCTCTAGAGAAGTTCTTTCGTTCATTGAAGCCAGTGGTATGGACTGACTCTCTTTCCAGGTGTTAGGTTCGGTTAGGTCTACATTTACTTTGTGTTTCGAGGCCAGTTCTGTCCATTTTTGGAAGCACTGCGATGACGACGCTATCAGTGCTGAAGCCGCCATATTGTGGTACCTGTCAGCTGATAAAGACATGATTTTGTTCATAAATTTTGAAATGGGCTTGTAGTGTGTGATAGGACTTCTCAGGTAAGCCTGTTTGGGAGATAATATTTTTTAAGAAAGAATCTTACCAATTTTTCGGCATCTTCGTAGGACTCCCATCCCCAAACTTCTGCAGCATAGCACATAATAGTTCTCTCCGTTGCCTGAAACAATTTGTACTTTGTACTCGCGCTTACATTTTTCTTCTTTATTAAGGCTTTCCATGTGCTGTTTAGTGCTCTTTTGGACTCGCATATTTTAAATTAATGTGCTCTTTGAATGACATGATTGAAGATAAGGTCACTCCATGATATTTGAAAAGTCTTACCGTTTCTATTTCATTATTGCCAAGTGTCCATTTTCCATCTCTCGCCAACCTTCCACTGGCATCTCGAATTGCCATTGTTTTAGAATTTTCCGTGTCGATTTCCAGTCCCCATTTTAGGCAGTATCTTAGCACTTCATTAGTCATCCCCTGTAGCATCTTTGGTGATTCAGCCAGGATGACCATGTCGTCTGCGTACATTAGGATTTTGAATACATTCCTACCAAATTGCGCTCTGCCTTGAGAGTTCAGCGGTGAAATCTTTTACAACTAAGGAGAACAAAAGAGGGCTGATAAAACACCACTGCTTGACTCCAAGATTTGTTTTAAACCAGGGAGGAAGATTAAATCCATACCACACTGCCGATTCGTTTTCCTCATTAAGGCTTTTTATTACTTGTAGTATCTTTGTCGAGATACCCAATAGAGCCCTGCACGAGTAGAGTTTTAAGTCAGTTCATGTTTTATTCTAATCTGAGTCAACGAGGGCAGGGTTCTACGTCAGACATTACTCGTGCAGGGCTCTAATGCCTATATCCGCTAGCTTGCAAATCAGGAGATTCCCGTTTACTGAATCAAATGCTGCTTTAAAACATGGAAGAACAGCGGCCAAGATATGCTGAATGCGTCCTCCACTGTGCTCACTCTAAGTTTCCTCTCTCTCCTCTCCTTGGCAATGTTGTTGTTGGTCGCTTTTTACACTTTTTTACCCTGTACCCGTTAAAAATGGGTAAAAGGGGATCCTAAAGTCGTGCAAATGTATGTAACAGGCAGAAGGAATCATTTCCGACCATATAAAGTATATATATTCTTGATCAGCATCAACAGCCGAGTCGATTTAGCCTTGTCCGTCTGTCCGTCCGTCCGTCCGTCCGTCCGCCCGTCCGTCTGTATGAACACCTAGATCTCAGAGATGGTAAGAGATAGAGGTTTGGCATGTATGGGACAAATGCTTCTTTTATCTGCACGCAGATCAAGTTTGTTTCAAATTTTGTCCACGCCCCCCTCCCCCCCCGCAATTTGGAAAAACGTTATATCTTTCTCCAGTTTCAAATATTGACGGTTCGTACCTTCTAGAGATAGTTAGTAATTAGCAAAATGAATCGATTTGCCAAAGAAATGACAAAGATCGGATGAACGGTTCTCAAGTTATGAGCAAAAAAGTGAACCAAGCCCCCACCGCTACCACCCCTCCCATCCTAAAAAAATGTTGCATACTTTTCGGATGGTCACACTAAGGAACGCAGGAACACTGTTAAACATGTTTTTTCATGAGTAACGGGTATATCGAAGTCGGTTAGAGCCGACTTTAACTTACGCTTTCGTTTGTTGTTGGGAAAGTGGTGCACCGCGACCAATTTGGGTCTATTGTGCCCCCGTACTGAGTTTACAGCTCTCCTAGCAGCCCTATTTCCTGAACAAAAGCCAGGATTTTTGTGGGTTCTGAGTTACTGATATGGCTTGGGTGTAGAATGTGTTTCCCAAATCGGCTGAGTCTGCGCCTCGATAGGGCATCGCAGTGTGCTAGTATGTGTTCAGAGGACTCCTCCTTCTCTTCACAGTATCTGCAAAGTTGGGTGTTTGTTATTCCCAACTTGTGCATGTGGCTCCGCAGTCTGCAGTGACCAGTGTACAGCCCTGTCAGAATCCTGAGGGCATTCTTTCCTTGTTGGATTAACTTTTGGAACCTTTTGAGGTTGTGGTTCACTATTAGTGCTTTAGCTTGTCTCATTCCCCTGGTGTTTATCCAGGAGGCTGTTCTAAGCGAATTCTCTCCTTTCTTAGGAGTCCTTTTATGGTGTGTTGGCCTATACCGCAATAGGGCTCTGGCCCTACCATTGCGGTGGCTGCACCCTTGCGTGCCAGTTTATAGGAAAATTCGTTTCCGGCGATGTTGTTGTGTCCCGGTATCCATCGCAGGGTCAGGTTGTTCCTGCTGCCTAGTTGGACCAGTTTGTTCTTTGTCTCTAAGACTAGCTTAGAGGGCTGCAAACCGGTTCGGAGCTGAACCGCTCAGGAGTCGGAGACTCCGGAATTTTAGGGAAGTCCGAACCAACCTGAACCGGAGCAGAACAATTTTTTCTTCGCGAACCCGAACCTGAACCGGAGCAAAAAAAGTAAAAAAAGGGTTCGGTTCAAAAAACATGTTCTATTTCGTTTTTTCTAGCTGCTTTGAATGTCAAGTTTTTCATTTTCCAATATTTGTAGGCATTGGAATAAAACCAGCTTACAAAGAAACATTTTGCTTCATTGTATAATATTCAAAAGGAACTAATAAGTAAGAGCTTTAAGAATAATAAATAAAATAAATAATGATTATTTACCATGTTTAACATCTGATGAAGATGATAGTTTTGGAAAAACTATCATTTTAAAGAACCTAACAATGACGCATTTGTTTTATTAGCTGCTGCTGCAACACAAGTATCAGTCTAGCGCACTTTTCCTACTCATATATTTGTTTTATCCGGTGATAGAGACAGCATGAATGAAAAATTGCTGGAAGCCACACTAATGATTAACTCATACCAAGTATGTTAACTGAGGGGATAAATTTCTCCCACTTCTGTTAAATTTTAAGTCTACTTTATTACCCCTATCGACTGCTGTCTTCGTAATTGTCGTAGTGCTAAATGCCTTCAACTAAGTTTAGCACTTGTAGCACTAAGAGAACAATAACATACATAAATAAATAAATAAATAAGGGCCGAAATGGGTGCACACACATACACAAAGAATTCGGTCAATTTGGCGTTGTCTGTTGTTGCCTTTGGAATTCCCAAACAGTCATAGCAAAGACCTCTGCCGACTTGCAGAAGATAGGGAAAGCCTGCGAACGATAGAACTGGGAGGTTCTTGAAACAGCTGTACAGTCGGCTTTCCTCCTTTGTGGTGTATGTGTCTTGTTTTAAAAGTAATGAACTAACATAAATAAATAGACTGATGGGTAGAAAATTAGTCAGCTGTTCGCTCTCGTTTACGCTCTCTGATTTATTGACCTGGAGCCTGCTAATACGTTCGATGATCCAAGCTCAAATATGATATTATCAAGCCTAAACTTTACTTATATAAATATGAATAAAATTTGTAAGGCCGATTTCTCACCTTCTACCATATGTCACATAAACTTGCAAATAGCAGAGTAAATTGTGAGCTTATCTGACACATAAAAGGAACAAGGGAATTTGAGACACATACTTCAGCTTGAAATATGCTTGTGGATTCTCCCATTGGATCAGATATTTTCGTTCCTGGTCCTCCACCAAGTCCGGTTCCTTGGGGCGTCAGGGACCCGTCTGTATACCACATAATTTTGTGTGGTTGCATTTTATATGTTTCTTCTAGTGAGATCCATTCTATCTTATTACTTTGGTGTACAGTAAAATTCCTGTCAAAGCGATACTCGGCCACCATTTCATCTCTGGGTTGGAGGATTAATAACTACTTGATACTACGGTAGTTGCATGGCTTACACGGAAGACGAACTGGAAATCAGGAATGGCTATAGAGCATTCGTCGATGGATTTAATGATCAAAAATCTCTAAAATAGTCTATAGAATGCTAATCGGCCGGTTCGTATCAAAACAGAAGAGGGGTTATCAGCTGTTGTGGATGTGCCTAAGAGGCCTCACTAGTATAAATCGAATTGGATAATGTCGAAGCCAACTCTATTTTGAAGCCACATTAGAAGGCTTTCTTTTTTAGTATGTGTCGTTTTGCTGAAGTGTAAACAAGATAGTGTGCTCCGAACATGTCAACTTTTGTGCAAAAAAAAAACACAATTTGCTTGAAAGTTTCTGCTTTCATTTGAAGAAAAATGCAACTCAACTCCATCGAATGCTGCACTAAGCTTACGGGAAAAATGCTCCTTAAAATATATAATTAATAGGCTTTTCGACATTTTCTCCTCTCTTTGAAATTAGCTGTTGGAAATTTGTTTCTTTGTCGCATCTCATAGTTTTTCGTAATGAATTCAGACATCTCATTTTCGAGCATTTTCCAGTTAAGAGCTTCCCTTTGGCTATTGGTTGAGGAAACTTCCACATGCTCATGTCTTTGGCAGGCAAAAGACAACAATGAAATAAACAATGATGCTAACGGCTTTTGCTTAAAACATATTTTAATTGTGAATGCATACAAAATGAACTAAAGGCTGCACTTGCTGTTCGTCTGCGGCCAGTTGGTAATAAATTATTTCAAAGGCGGCACAATTAAAAATCAACAACAATCGAGTTTAGCCAAAGGCTTCACAAAAGTCGAACAAATAACGTGCACAGGACAAATACGAATTTCGTAGGCCCAGCCAGGACAAAGAGCATTTTGAAAATGTCCAAAGGAATTTGTTCTCTCTCTCTCTTTCTTTGTGTTCAAGCCAACTGGCATGATGAGGACGACGATGATGACCTGCAGCTAGCAATTTCCAATTTAACAAATGACAAAAAAATTTGTTGCTGCTCAAATTGATTGCATTGCATTGCCAGCAGTTGGAATGAGGAAGAAGGCAAAATAGGTTAAAGCCAAAGGAGAACCAAGAAAAAGGCAATTGTAGCTTAATCACATATCATTTGTCAAAGGTTCAAGCGAGGCAAATATGTACGGGTGGCTTCATGTGCAGAAAAAGTAAATTAAATTGTGAACTCTTGGTACTTTTTACATACTTATCAGCTCGAATCTCCTCCTCCGCATCGTAAATTGGTTTAAATTCTTTTTATTAGCATCAGGCAGACACTTGAAAATTTCGACAATGTTCGCGCCGTTCAGAACGTGGCTTATGTGGCATGTAATTGCATATATGTAGAAGGACTAAGCGACAGACAATTGCTTTATAGTCCTGGCCAACACACCGACGCACACACTCTCGTGTTCACTCGTTTCATTGAAGTGTTTAACTCATGACCAGACATTAACAACGTCTGGCGTTGTCCTTCCCCTCCCCTTCTCTCTGCCCACTCTGGCTCCTCTTTATCTCCTCCTGGGCAATCAAAGCGTTGTCCTTTTTACGGCTTACCAACAACTGCAGTCGCACTGCAGTGGCCAACTGAGAAAGCACTTGCAAGCATCTTGGCTCATCATCAACGCCAAAGTTAATGCCCTGGCATCGGCCAGGCAGCGACTTTCAGTGTGTTGTGGCATTCCGGCTCCTCCACTCGTGGAGTGGAGTGTGTGGCAAGACAATTAATTAAATGCTCAGCCCAGAATGAGCAAAGGAACGAGTCATTCTCTGATGGAACCAGCTGTTGGAAATTATCGTAATGCCCTCGGTACAGGTACATACATTTTGTCAGTAAGTTTTGTACGGTTCTACGCAAAATCTGAAATCAAGTTTAATTACTTCTGCCTGCAAGCAAAAATAGTTTGTGTCCCATATATGGCAAACCTCAAACACTTACCATCTCAGAGATCAGTTTGTTCATACGGACGGACAGACTGACATAGCTTTATCGACTCGGCTTGTGATATATATTGCGGATATGATTAGATTATCGAAGTATAATCATTTTTTATACAGAGACTCCAAGTTAGAGAAGTTTTTTGGATAAAAAATTTAAAAATAATCATTATTTACGGTTTGTTTAATAAATAAAATATAAAATGCAAAATAACTTTTAACATTCTTCTTAAATAAATCGCAGCAAAATTTAAACAAATTTGTATACGCGCTACCCATATTTCTTCAAGAGAATGGTCACACTAAAGCGAAATCAAATCAAAATCATTTAGTATGACCCTACTTTGCTTAATATTTCTGGGCACACTGCACATTTTGTATGGAGCAGCAGTGAACAGATGCTTCACGAAATCAAAACAAAAGCAAATCCAATGCAAATCACTTTCAGGAAAACCACTATTATGCAGACATTTATTGTGTGAGTTGTCAAATATGAATACAGCCAAAAGCGTTTGGCGAACAAATTATTGCCCAGTTTGAAAATGCAAAAGAGTAATCCTTTTTGGGTATTTGTCCGAATTAAATTGGCCTTCTATCAGACAAGCGAAGCAGCTTTTGGCAAGCTGAAAAGCACTTAGCAAGTTTGCCAGAATTTCATTTGGTCACACTGCATTTTACGATCCACGAAAGGAATATCTGGCAAATTTCTTGAAGCAGAAATGTTGTACTGTGAAGAGGAGAGTCCCAATTCTTTACATCGGCCAATGATTATTCATTGTCTCACCATATTAACACTTCTACGCTTTGAACGTAGAGGGAAGGCCTTTCCTGGTAAACCATTTAAAAAGTAGTAAAAAATTTCAGCAAAGAGGCAACTTATTGTTCGAAGAAGTCAAAGATCTTGTAGGACAGAGGCGGTTAGCCATAGCTACCAGGAGCCGAAGTCAGTCGTATTTTTTTAGCGGTGGACACTGAATTGCATGTAAAACATCTGTAGTCTGGAGAAGGCTCTCTTGATTACCAAGGCAAGCCCACTTTTTTGTCCTGGAAAGGACTATCCAAAACTGTGAGTCGCTCTCTGCAAAGCACTAGACCAGGGTTTCCCACGAAGAGAGCCGGAAATACTACTGTCTCTCTCTCTCTCTCTCTCTCTCTCTCCTACTATACATCACAGTAGTTATCATGAGTTTTAGCGGAGCAAAGAATATTAGAGAAAGGTTGCTCAGTCGACACCGCTTCTGTCAGAAAATTGTCAGCTGTTCGCTCTCATTTTACGCTCTCTAGATACTTTTGGTCAGCTGTTCGCTCTCTCTGGATGTCCTATTGGCACTTTGAAGTATCTTTTTGGGCACTATCGTTTAGCACCAGCAAAATTGAGAGTTAGCGCAAACGTTCTCTCTAATATTCTTTGCTCCATGTCCAGGGGCCGTGGCTGTGAAACTCATTACTAGACAGTTTTTAGGGTTCACCTTCATGATACTTTACCTTTTTACTATGCGCCTGCAGACTATAAAAATAAAGCAACAGTTTGAATTCGGCATTATATTTGCTGGTGACCTAGTCATAGGCTTAACCAAAGTCCGCCTCTAAACGGTCTAAACAAACGGTGAAACAAATTTAACACAAAATACATTTTTTTTATTCAGAAATAATATTTGGGAACTAGTGGGTTAATGTTACATAATACACGTAAGTTGGTTTATTTTAACTTAAATATTTTGTTACAATTGAAATTATCTTTGTTTATTAATTACTGTTAGCTACATCAAAGTCCAGTTCATTTTCGTCGTCCGATTTCTCAGCTGAGTTTTTGAGTTGACTCGTTGGACTCTATTTCCATATATCTGGCTATGTTAATCTCCGTCGTACGCGCTCGAGCAAATTCCAATTCAATGTCAATTATTTCATATATATCTAGCTCGCTGTAATTACCTTGCTAAAAGGGGAAAACACAAGTAATAAATTTAAAGTTTTGCTACAATTAAAGAAAATTAAAAATATAAAAAATATAAAGAATATATTAAAAAAGTTTTGAATTAAAAATATCGGTTTTTGGAACCATCCGATTCTTTTATTGTTTTAGGGATCGCTTATCAGATTTCAGACGGGTTGAAACGAGAAGATTAAATATATTTTCTAGCGGACCCAGCGATCGTTGGAACGTCCCGTTAGCACTTTAAATACCATGAGCAAATTTCTCAATTTTTCGGACCTTTGATCTTTACCATACAACATCTATTCACATCAAAATTTATACGACAATTAAGTGTTTCTACTCTTCGCTCTTAAGATCTTAAGAAAATGATGGGGCCCTAGAACACGCTGGATCAGTTTTCAACTTAGGTATTTGCAAGTATGAACGAGTTCCAAGTTTGCTGGTTAATTTCTTTAAGTTCTCATGGTTTTGACACTTTTCTTTTCAATAGTTTGAGATGGGACACTTTTGGTGAAAGGCTGAAGAAAAAAGCACAAAAGTTTGGTTGTCATCATCAATTTATTATAAATCCTACCACCTTTTTCAAAGCTCCTCACCTCTCGATCTTTCTCTTTCCACCCATCTCTTTCTCGCATTCTAATCTTCCCTTTCAATCCACTTCAATTCATTTAACTGTGTTAAATTAAATCACAAATCAAAAATCAATTACAGTTATTACGACAACGACTGCGACGAAGATGTCTACGATTTCCAATCTCTAAACGAGCGCCCCACCAATTCCGCCGTCCTTTTGCAACACCAGCTGCACCGCCCCTTTCCCATCTAATGCCACACCCAAGTGGGCATCGAGTAACAGTTCCCCAGACGGAAGTGCGAGAATTCCCTTTCCTTCCCCGCAGCAGCAGCGCTGAGCCACATTCCTGCAATCTGTTCGTGCTGGCTTGTGACTTTTGTACCTACTCCTCCGCCTCGTTGACTTTGCTCCCGAAGCTTCATCAATAATGATGTTATCGGTTACAGGCAGACACCGACTCTTGGGCCAGGAGCAGCAGCAGCAGCACACGCTGCATATTTATTTAAAGTTTTATGGGGCAGAGGGTGAAATGTAGTTTGCGAGAGGCTGAGGGCTGTGTGTTGCGGGGGAGAAAGCCAAAAGGAAGCAATTCAAACTGGTTTTTAATTTCGATTTGATAAAGATTTTAATATTGTTAGGCGATGGAGCAACATCAAATTAATGTAACGGATGTTGATTGCTCAGCAGAGCTAAAAAGCGATTGAAAGTTGATTGATTTTTTTTGCGTGGGAGGTCAGAGTTCAAGAATTTTAATAGTCCCGTGGACAAAAAATAACAACAATTGTATCAAACGATAGAACTTTGTTACTGGACATCGAGTCTGGTAAACCGAGATATAAGCCTACGTTTCAACTTTTTTGGTGGTGGTTTGTAAGGAAATAAATTTAAGATAAGATTTATTTATACAAACATTTGACTTTTGTGTGTCTAATCATCCGGTCCGAATGTCTGACCGATTGTAAATTTGCTCTTTAAAAACCTATTTAATTAATTGCTGTAGGCAGAGTCGAAAGCACACCACACTTGTCATGCTTATTAATATATGCTTTGACCAAGCACAGAAGAGATTGCGATATATGACAAGTCGATTCTGTGCAGTATCCGGTGCAGAATCAGAAAATCCCTTTCAGTGTTAAACTCATGACCAAAAAGCATGTAATGCAGACATGATTTCAGCACCACCCTTCTAACTTGAGGCTGATACAGTACTGATTCAGTAACTTCTAAATTTGTAAAGCTAGGTTAGCTTAAATTAAAAGCAGTTACCAAATTTAATAATGTAAAATTTTCGAACAATAACCAAAACAGGCCACACTTGAATACCCCAATGAACAAAACTAATTTAAATGGAACCAATTTTAAAAGTTATGACCAAAAGAGCTCTATATTTTCAGCTTACTGCGTCATCAGCGATCGAGTAAAAAAAAAAAATGAATAGAGAAAGAGTGAAGCTTTTGAAAATTTGTTTCCGTTTTCTGTACATTTAATGCATTCGAATATTACCCCAGCTGTCAATGGCTCCTTCTCTGCTCACATCGTCCGCTCTCGCATTATAGGTTCCAAACGAGGTAGCCTGGAAATCTCTAGAGATTTTCGTATAAGCGTGATACATTTTTAATTGTAAAGTGACAAGAATAGGACCGGCTACTAGATCATATGAAAGGAAAACCGTACGCATTAAATCTGCTTGGCTTTGAGAAATCGCAAATTTGTTCCCCTTCATATAAAGTCAAACAGCTTTTAAGGCTGCCATCACATGAAATTCTATGAAGCTATTCAAATTAAAAACATAAAAAAAGCAGGACTACTATCATGTCTAACGTCTCGAACAGTGTGAAGGCAGCCTAACTCGAAATGCTTAATTCTGTAGAGATTTCTGGGACACACCCGAATACCTCTGCTTCATTCAATTCTGTAAGCTGGTCCTAAACCAAACCCAGAAGAACAGTTTCGGATCGGGTTTTTGGGATCCCTCCAAACCGACCATGATCCTGACTTTCTAAGTTTGTAACCTCCCGAACTTGAACCCGAATCGAACACCCAATATGTGTAAAGGGGCGTTGGGTTCAACCAAAGACAAATATAATCTCTAAGATGCCGAACGCCCATACAATGGTTTTGCAATATGCAGCTGTTTTTTTTTGGTGGCGCCGAAAATCGCGCTCTCTCCGCTCACACAAAGTTGAGAGCGTAAAAATCTAAAAATAGAATGCACTTGCTTGTGTGAGTAATGCTTGAGAATACGTGTGCACACTTACATTCGTCGGCTGTCGCTGTATGCGTACAAAAACGCGGCTGGCTCTAGAGCGCTCTCTCTCTGGCTTCTGGACAAAATTTCAAGAGAGCCAAAAGTCCCTTGAAAAGCCAGCCCCAAAAAATCGTGTGCAAAAAAATCGTATGGCGTTACTCATCTTCATATTCTAATGTCTTTGGTATTGGTGTGTAAAATCATAATCGCTTTCTGCTCTTTTTGGTCTAAGCTTCCGCGAGCGTTCGGGTCGTGTACGTGTGAATAACGAAATGTTTTCGCCCCTGGGAGGAACTATGGGCTATCGTAAAGAGATATTAAAATTCCATTCAAACAATTCAGCATTTATTTGCATCTTTATCTTTATAATAGACTAGCACATAACCCGTCGCGCTTCGCTGCGCCTTTGACAGTATAGAACTAATATCAGCCCACATTCTTTCCCCATCCCACCCAAATCACAACCACTTACCGCCCTCATCCCACCCACTTCCCATTCACCCATTCTTATTACCACCCACTTCCAAAAAACGGCAATCCCACCCACGTACCACCTAACTACCACTCACATCCCGCCCATATCCCATCCACTTCCCAACATCTTCCCTGTCCCGAGTTTTAAGTCCATCAGATAAAAAATGTATATTTTGCAACATGAATTTTCCGGACATTTTTACTCCCGGGGTCGGATTTCCCATCATTGGAAAATCACACTTTAAATTATTTCGCATTTGATTCTTACGAACCGAGTCTCAAGTCAATCGGATGAAAAATAGTTATTTTCCCTGTAGAATTTTCTTGGAATTTGCCTGGGGGCGGAATTTCCGTCATTGGAAAATCATGCTTCAAATTAATTCGTATTTTATCGTTCCAAACCGAGTTTTAAGCCAATCGGATGAATAAACGTTCTTTTTGCATGAATTTTCTGTGCATTTTCACTCGCGGAGATCAGATTTTCCGACATTGGAAAATCATATTTTAAATTTCATTCATTGAAACCGAGCTTCAAGCCAATCGGATGAATTTTCCGGAAATATTCCGACCATCGGGTCAAATTTACCGACATTGGAAAGTCACATTTCAAATAAATTCGTATTATATCTTTACAAACCGAATTTTTAGCCGACCGGATGAGAAATAGATACATTTCATGCAGAATTTTCCCGTCATTTCACTCCTGGGAGCGGATTTTCCGACATTGAAAAATCACATTTTAAATTATTTCGTATTCTGTCCTTACAAACCGAGTTTCAAGCCAATCGTATGAAAAATAGTTTTTATGCTGAATTTTCCGACCTTTGGGTCAAATTTTCCAACATCAGAAAATCATATTTCAAACTATTTCGTATTCCATCCTTACAAACCGAGGAAGAAAAATAGTTTTTTGAATGCAGAATTTTCCGTCCATTTTCCTCGTGGGCTCCGTCTTAGTACGCACCTTCACCACTAACAGAACTCCTGTCCAAATTACAGCCCTCTATCTCTTACCGTTTAGGCTGTGCGATGATTGCCAATGAGTCAGTGAATCAGTCAGTCAGTCAGTCAGTACACTCTTCTTTTTATAGATATAGAGCGAGGCCAAAAAGTGAGAGAGTATTGGCAAAGTCCAATATAATCTCTAAGATGCCGAACGCCCATACAATGGTTTTGCAATATGCAGCTGTTTTTTTTTTTGGTGGCGCCGAAAATCGCGCTCTCTCCGCTCACACAAAGTTGAGAGCGTAAAAATCTAAAACAGCGATGGCCAGCGAGAGCGAGGCCAAAAAGTGAGAGTGTATAAGTGTGCGAAAATAAAGCTCCGTGAATCTGCTTCGACGTAATCGCTTCGAACTCTGTCGAGCGAATGACGCCTTTCTGCTCTTTTGGTCTCAGCTTCGGCAAGCGCTCGGGTCGTGTACATGTGAATAGCGAAATGTTTTCGGCCCCTGGGAGGAAGCAAGGGCTATCGCTAGTAGAGAGATATTAAAATTCCATTCAAACAATTCAGCATTTATTTGAGCATCTTTATCTTTGTAATAGATTACGCCTTATTAAAAAAAACAAAACAAAAAATTATTTGCTGTCTGCAGGCATCATAATTATAAATGGTCTGCCACGCAATTGGAAATGGCCAGCGTGGCGAGAGGGTAGAGAGTCAGCCGCCCATGTCAGCAGTCGTGGGTTCGAATCATGGCCTGACGCAAGCGAAGATTTTTTTCTTTTTTACTCTGTACCCAATGTAAAAGGGTATACTAAAGTTGTGCAAATGTATGTAACAGGGAGAAGGAATCATTTCCGACCATATAAAGTATATATATTCTTGATCAGCATCAACAGCCGAGTCGATTTAGCCTTGTCCGTCTGTCCGTCTGTCCGTCCGTCCGTCCGTCTGTCCGTCTGTCCGTCTGTATGAACACCTAGATCTCAGAGATGGTAAGAGATAGAGGTTTGACATGTATGGGACAAATGCTTCTTTTATCTGCACGCAGATCAAGTTTGTTTCAAATTTTGGCCACGCCCCCTCCCGCCCCCGCAATTTGGAAAAAACGTTATATCTCCCACAGTTTTGAAGATAGAGGATTCGTACCTTCTAGAGATAGTTAGTAATTAGCAAAATGAATCGATTTGCCAAAGAAATGATAAAGATCGGATGAACGGTTCTCAAGTTATGAGCAAAAAACTGAACCACAGCCCTCCCGGCTACCACCCTAAAAAAATGTTGCATACTTTCCGGATGGTCACACTCAGGAACGCGGGAGCACTGTTAAACATGTTTTTTCATGAGTAACGGGTATATCGAAGTCGGTTAGAGCCGACTTTAATTGTACAGGTATTTATAGTCGGGCTCTCGTTTTTCTTTTTTTTTGTTTTCAAATTGTATTTTTAAACAAATAAAATTTTTTGTTATTCATCGATATCAAGAAAACACACTTCTAGTAAATATTTTCAGCATTTAAACGTTTTTTTCGTTTTGGAGAGCAATGGGTGCTGCGTTGAGGAAATGCTTTCTTAGTACAATGTCCGATCACTATAGGAAGCTATTGTGAAATTTTGAAATTTCTAACTATAACGGTGTTTGCTCCAGCCTGATGATCACAGTCCAATGTCTTATCACTATATGTATATAGACTCACCCATGCCGGAGCATTCAGCATTTAAAAACGTTTTTCGTTTTGGAGAGCAATGGGAGCTGCGTTGAGGAAACAAATGCTTTAAAAACTGTCATCGACTATAGAAGCTATTGTAATTTTTTATTTTCGTTAGTTTGTCTTGTGGGGCTGATGATCATATTCAATGTTTTTGGCTTTATTGATGAGAGATATTCTAAAGCTGTAATCCTCTCAAGGTTCGGCGGTCAGGGGTTCTCATATTATTTTTTATTTTATATATTAATTTTAATTTTTTTATAGAATTTTATCAGAGAGTGGATTACCTCAGACAAAACTTGCTGGTAAAATAGAAGGAACCCTGTCCAAAAATAAAATGTTACTATATATATTAAAATTACTTTTAAGTTTATTTAGGAAATATATATATTCTTGATCAGCATCAACAGCCGAGTCGATTTAGCCTTGTCCGTCTGTCCGTCCGTCCGTCCGTCCGTCCGTCTGTATGAACACCTAGATCTCAGAGATGGTAAGAGATAGAGGTTTGACATGTATGGGACAAATGCTTCTTTTATCTGCACGCAGATCAAGTTTGTTTCAAATTTTGGCCGCGCCCCCTCCCGCCCCCGCAATTTGGAAAAAAGTTATATCTCCTGCAGTTTTAAAGATAGACGATTCGTACCTTCTAGAGATAGTTAGTAATAAGCAAAATGAATAGATTTGCCGAAAGAATGTTAAAGATCGGATGAACGGTTCTCAAGTTATAAGCAAAAAAGTGAACCAAGCCCGCCCTCGCTACAACCCCTCCCACCTTAAAAAATGTTGCATACTTTTAGGATGGTCACACTAGGGAACGCGGGAGCAATGTTAAACATGTTTTTTCATGAGTAACGGGTATATCGAAGTCGGTTAGAGCCGACTTTAACTAATACGCTAATTTTCTAAACCGAACCGAAAAGTGGTCCGTTTGGGGTTCAAGTGTTTATTTTAAAAAAAATCAAAAATTAATTTTTAATATTTTTAAGACCGTTGCAGTCGAGTAGCCCGACTTCAATATACACTGTACAATTGACAACGAGAGCGTAAGTTAAAGTCGGCTCTAACCGACTTCGATTAACCCGTTACTCATGAAAAAACATGTTTAACATGCTTTCCTTAAGGGTGACCATCCGAAAAGTATGCAACATTTTTGTAGGGTGGGTGGGGTGGTAGCGGGGGGCTTGGTTCGCGTTTTTGCTCATAACTTCTGAACCGTTCATCCGATTTTTATCATTTCTTCGGCAAATCGATTTATTTTGCTAATTACTAACTATCTCTTAGAAAGTACGAATCGTCTATCTTCAAAACTGTAGGAGATATAACGTTTTTCCCAAATTGCGGGGGCGGCAGAGGGCGTGGCCAAAATTTGAAACAAACTTGATCAGCGTACAGATAAAGAAGCATTTGTCCCATACATGTCAAACCTCTATCTTTTACCATCTCTGAGATCGACGCGTTCATACAGACAGACGGACAGACGGACAGACGGACGGACGGACATGCCTAAATCGACTCGGCTGTTGATGCTGATCAAGAATATATATACTTTATAGGGTCGGAAATGTTTCCTTCTCCCTGTTACATACATTTGCACAACTTCATGATCCCCTTTTACCCATTTTCAATGGGTACAGGGTATAAAAGGACAAAAATAATACGTAGGTGAGGATGTATTTTAATTTCAAAGACTATAAGTTTTATTGAAGAGGGAGGATAATAATGAATGCTAAAACGTACCTGACACCCTCGCTGTGCTATGGTACAGAAATATTCGGAAATCCGACGTGGCTTCTCAGCGGAAACTCACATTGGCATATAATAATATCGCCAGATTCGTGTACAATGTTGGAAGAAGAGAAGGCTTATATCCAGATTTTCGCCAAACAAATCCATCAACTAATTTTAAATTGGACTGACTTTTAAAAATCTACTGCTTTTACACCGTATCATTTTTACAAAAGAGCCAGAAGCTATTTATTTGACAAATTATGTTTACAGCACACGTCCAGAACTAAAATAATATCAATAGTATACGACATAAACTCTCTGCTCTGAACGTCATTTTTTCGTACACTCTGTTCGTTTGTGGAACCAATTAAGCAAT
>JAEIFU010002480.1:0-43276 GCA_018904235.1 Lordiphosa stackelbergi
GCTTAGTAACAGACAAACTAAATCGATTTAGCTGGAGTGTCAACTCCATATAAAAAAGGGTGTCGGAAAGCTTTCGTAAAATTCCGACAGGCCTCCTACGCTCGGTCGAACTCAGACAAACTAAAATTTCCGTTCATACCCATCGGAAATCTCGTAGTTCCGCTAACTCGACAGGCACAAACAGCTGATTCAATTCCGATGGGGTGGTAGGAGAAAAAATTGTTTGTAATTTTTCCGGCACCCACCCGTCGGAATGTCAACAGCAAAAGCTCGACAAAAATCATCGATTGGCATAATTTGAAACCAATGGTAAAATTTTGCATTGCCCATGACTTCTACATTCCATATATCCTCCACAAATTCCTAAATATTTGCAAAAACAATTAACTAAATTCAAATGCAAGCAAATCAGAGCAGTGAGACCGTTTCCCTCTTGGTGGTATTTTGATGAAGGGTGGTATTTTGGCGTTGAACAGTCACTGCATCGTCCGCTTGGGTAACCCATCGGAATAAGTTGTCAATTTAGCTAGCGGACGATTTAGTTTGTCCAGAGTACTAAGCAATGCGTATTATCAACCAGTCCATCAACCAAAGTACGTCCGTAAAAAAACAAATAATTAAAATAATTTTTGTTTTTATTTTTACAAATGTTGTAAGGTAGTTTGTAACAAAGTAAGTGAAATAGGGAGAATCGAGCGCCCTAGGCTTTAAAAACCTCAGTCGATATAGCCATGTCCGCCCATCTGTCTGTCAGTTCATCCGTCCGTATGAACAAACAGATCTCAGAGATGGTAAGAGACAGAGGTTTGGGGCAAATGCTTCTGATACTTGCAGGCAGATCAAGTTTATTTTAAATTTTTGCCACGCCCCCTCCCTCCCCCGGAATTTGGAAAAAACTTCATATCTTCCACAGTTTTGTAGATAGAAGGTTTGTATATTTCGATATGTATCGATTTGCCGAAGAAATAACAAAGATCCGATGATCGGTTCTCAAGTTATGAGCACATACATAAATCAACCCCCGCCACACCCCTTAAAATTGGATTCAATGACCAGAGAGGTGTACCCGTGACGGGATTTTGAACGTGTCACAGTGTGTCACGACGAGTCACGACATGATCGTGAGCAAAGGCAGAGTTGCTTGCGTGATTATCTGTGATCCGTGCGTGTTTCGTGAGTGAACAAAACACAATCATCGTGAATATAAACGAGAAAGGCAAAGCTAACTTCGTCTGTACCGAAGTTTTGATACACTTGAAATAGCTTGTCACAACGGTTAGCGACTTCGACCAAACTTTGCAAATCAGCTTAAAAACATGACATATTACCCATGATCGTGTTTGAGAGCGATAATATTGAGAACAAACCAGTTTTTCTCACAAAAACCCAATTTTCGAACGAACATTTGTATGGCAGCTACAAGATGTAGTCATCCGATCCGGTCGGTTCCGACATATTAGCAGCGTGCAGTAAAAAGAAGACTCTGTGCAAAGTTTCAGCTCGATAGCTCCAAAACTCAGGGACTAGTTCGCGTAAAAAACAGACAGACGGACGGACAAAGCTTAATCGACTCAGCTCGTCATGCTGATCAAAAATATATATACTTTATGTGGTCGGAGATGATTCCTTCTAAGCGTTTCAAACTTCTGGGCAAAATTATAATACACTTTTCATGTGTATAAAAACATTAATACAAATTTGACATACCTACACACATTTTACATATTTCTTAATTTCTAAATACCTATTTTAGTGGAAGTCCTTGTATTGTGGTTTTAGACTATTGTTTGTTTTTTAGTTGATTTTATTCGTCATGTTTTTGTTTTTATTTGAATTTTGAGGCTGTTTAAATGTTCTCTTTGTGTTTACCGCTGCGTAAATGCAGTTCGACTGTTCAAATTGTCTTTAAAATTAAGGGCTTTCTCTTTTTTTCTTTATGCGCAAGCTCCTAAAGCAGTGGTGCCCAAAATACCAAAAGCCTATCACATGAGATAAGAACTCTTAATTATGCCAGCATCGCAGGCGACACACGCATAGAGAGAGAGAATACGTGTGTTCTACAAATTGCACGCTTGACCGCTTGCTCTCTCACGACGCATGCATTCGTCTTTTTCTTCTCTCACGAGGCTTTTGTTCGCTTGCTTGTTGCTCATGTTTTACGCACAGCGTTAAGCGATAATGTGAGTTTGGGCACCACTGCTCCTAAAGTCATTCTCACTTTTCCTCTGTTCAAAATCCAATACTCTCGCATTTTCATTTGTTGTGTTTATATGTTGTGCTAATGCAGTTGTTGTCCAGTGCTTATGCTGGAATAAAAAGCACCGTATTTAATTTGTACATAAATGATTATAAATGAGTTGCAAAATCAATTGTTGTAATTTAATGCTTTACAGATGTAGAACGAGTTAATGCGTCCACCGCTATCCATCAATTAAAGCAGGGGACAAATATTTTTTCAACTGCTGGGATAAGCAAGTTAGCGAGTAACTTGTCCCATAAATTAGTACATCTGATGTTTGTTGGTGTGATAGTTTGCCCAATTACTTACCCACAATTCAATGTAAAGTGTTGAATATTAGGTGTTGGTGCACTGCTTAAATTGTTAGCTTGACTAGTGATGATATAGTGGTGGCATTATTTTACCGGACTATGACGTCGTGCCCGCTATTTGCGTGATCGTAGGCTGACTTTGTGACTGTTAAGAGTGCGCATTCAGTTCGCCGCCACTCGCTCAAAACCACTCTAATTTTCACCATTTCATGTTAAGTAAATCTGCGTTTTTCTTCTTCTTGAGAAAAGGCGTATTTGGTCTTTGGCACTTTAAATACATTAAATTAGCGGGCCCTTCCTCTCGCTTCATTTTGCTTAAACTATTCATATTTGCACTGCAGTGGCACGTTAATGTTATAATCAGCGCAAATAAATGTTAAATTATGCAGGAAGGAAAGCAAAAAGTGGCTTCATGAATGCCAAAGTCAACATCTGCAGCAGCTGGTGCACGTTTGCAGCATGATTTGCATTAGCCGTGCACTTTTTATGGCCCATCAGATGGGAGTGTCGTGTGGTGCTTACAGATTTGTGATTTGTTGCCCAACCCGAAAGTTGACTTCTGCAGGGAACCGCAAGCGACAGCCCTAATAAGTGCAAGAAACAGATGCCACAAGAGGCAAACACTGACAGCAAAGACACAAAACAAATGTTGGCAAAGTTCCGACCGCAGTTCACTGGCCAAGTCGAAATTGTTTTATTGGGCGTGCGTCGGGCTTGGCGCCGCCAGAGCATACAACTTTTTCAAATATGCCCCGAAACGGATTGGCAACTGGCAATTGTTAATGGCTAATTATTTGCAGCCAGCGTTTTGCCACTGCCCGAGCCTAAACCAAAACATTTGTTGGCAACACAAACACCGAGCGAACATAAATTTTACTTAGACAAACTTTGAAACTTCGACCGCGCCTGCCAAGTGGCCGAGAAAGAAGTCAAGAGAAGTGCAAAAGGCGATAACAACAATAAGTTTGCCAGCATTGCTCGACTGCACAATGCACCGAGGCCTTAGTTTTGCCATACTTTGGCCGGTCCCTGATAAACCATTCAATAGCTGGAGTCAGGCACTGAAATTTATGCCCGTTTAAAGGAGCAGCTAGCATTACCAACCTTCCGTAACAGTTTCTAGCTGCGAGTAGGCATAAATTTGCATTTAATACACTGAGGCAGTGAGGCGGTGAGGGGGGAGGGGGCGCACACAAATGCCAGAAATTATTTTGCTATTTAGTATATAATTTCCTGGAATCGTCTTGTGATGGCCGTCCGGTATGGCACGGTCAGCTCTGGTCTCATTGCAGGTGCCATTAAAACGGCATATATATCCCGTCTCATTTTTTTCGTTTTAATACTTCTGGAAATTTGCATTGCAAATGCCTCATGCAACCCGTTGGCCGCGTTTGGGGTCAGTCTATTAAAATGCAAAGGACCCCCCATCCAAATGTGCGGAAGTCCATTTTGTCTTGTCGTTCACGTCATAAATATGACCGGGCAAATGGCGTGGCTGTTTATGGCTTAGTCCTGTCTGTGCCAAGTGTGTGAGTGTCAGTGTGTGTGTGTGTGTGTGTGTGTCGCTGCTTTTAATGACAATTTGTTGAGGTTTGCATAAAACTTCAACACTCACCGCTCGATTCATTTGCTACTGGTGTTCCTCTTTTATTTGTTTCCCTTTTTGCCAGACATAAATTTAAATAATTTGGACTTTTGTTGCTTGCGGAATGTGTTTTCTGGTTTATGACAGTTTTGGTTGACATTTTTGAACAGAGACTTGACCAAGGGGGTCGAATTTTTGACCATTTGTGCAAATGCAAGGAAATTGGAAATTTAAACTGCTTGACCCGGTCTGAAATTGATTGTTTTTGATTGCAAATGTCCCTAAGCAGGCGCCTGCGGTAAGGCAGTGAAATAAATAGAAGTCTTTCGGGTGAGTCAATGCAACAAATTAGAGTTTTCTATATTTTGAAAACTAAGCCAGCTCTCATAACTCTCAAAATATTTATTTATAAAATGCAATTCTGACTTGCAAGAAGCGAAGCGATCTTAGTGAACCTCTTGTGTCAAAAGACAGATATAAAATGAATTAAGAAGCTGCCAAGCCACGAATCCAGAGCTCGTTAATAGCTTTTCACACATATTTTCATTAAGAACCCCTCCCACCTCCCATATGAACCGTCTTTTATTTCGGGATGGAAGATTTCAGTAAAAGTAAAATTTGATTTCAGCGTCACGTGACGCTGACGTTGTCCATATTTTGTGTTAGATAAGGGGAGGAACAGTGACTAAACAGTGACCAAACAGTTACCTTACAGTGACTTGACAGCGACTTGACAGTGAGCTGAAAGTGACTTATCACTGACTCAACAGTGACTTTTCAGTGACTTAACAGTGACATAATAGTGGCTTAACAGTGATTAATCACTGACTTGACGGTGACTTAGCAGTGACTTGACAGCGACTTAAGAGTGACTCAATAATGTGCAATGAGCTGAGAGTCCCTTACAATGCGCAGGACATCTTGAAACAGTTATTGAACTCGTCCATTTTATATTTTTTGTACTCAAGTGAATGCTGAAAACATACCCCTCCTGCACGACCACATAGTGAAATTCGGGTCTAGCAATATTATATGAAGAATCTGCATTTCAGAGCAGCATCAGCACTGTTCAGTTGTAATTCAATGTAGCAGTTAGCAACCTGCTTTCTCAGCTTGAACTCGCTCAGATCACACATGAATTTATGTTGCATTCTCAGCTTCTTCTATTTGTAAATTCTGCAAATTTGTTGTTGTCTCCTTTTTCATCTCGATTTCGGATGATTGGGTGGACACTGGGCATTTTTCTTTTGTTAACAAAGTAAATCGTTGCTCTTGCAGCATTTTTTTTTTCAGGTATGCAACCCGCACGGAAATAGGTACTGGTTTGGTTCACTTGTTCACACAGTTTTTAAAACCGTTTTTTTTTTTTTTATACCCTTTTTTTTTTTTTTATTTTTTCTTTTTTTTTTTTTGCAAACCTAAGCGGTTTTTGTTTAATCTTGTTCATGGTTAGCCATCTAGATGGTTTTGTTGCCATCTACTTTATCCTCATGTATTTCAAAACCATGTACATGCTTAACTAAATTATGTATTTTTATGTGTGCGTCTCCTATGGTCCCACGGAAAAAATTTTAAAATTAAAAACAACTTGGGGTTAAAAAAAGTTTAAGTTTGGGGGTCCCAGGGAGTAACAACCTCTAAAATTTTTATAAAATATTTTTTTCCCCCGTTTGGTTTTCCCGGGAACACCAAATAGTTTGCTCACAAATATTTGCCAAGTAGGCTTTGCCTATGTTTGTGCATCAATAATTTGAAGCAAATCTTTGCCTAATGGGAACACGTGGGAACACCCTCGGCAAATTTGTTTGCGGGTTTGCGAGTTTGCTCTTGCAAGCAAATTGTAAGAGCAAACACGGCAAATATTTAAAAAAATTTTTTAATTTTTGCTACGCAATACCAAAATTAAAGATGTAGCTGCAAGGAAAATTCAAATATATCACAAGACCACGAAATAAAATAAATAAGTTCCTAAATAAAAAATTATTTAATTATAAGGTACAAGCTATTTTTTCTATATAAACATAAATAAGAAAAGTATAAATTGCAGCTGATATGGTCTGTAGTAAAGACCTGCACGAGTGATTCCGGCACCGTATGATTACAGATAGAAGTAATCATTTTAACGATACCACGATACTTGTGTGTAATCATGTACTCGTTTTTACGGCGTCGAGTAGTAGTCGGCATCGTGGCATCGTACTATTATAACCGTAGAACTGTAAAAATAAAATAAAATTAAAAATATTAGCAAGGTTTAATTATGGTGACACAGTTTGGGAGCCAGCAGCCGGCACTTGTCTGACGACTTATTAAATCGCGAAATAGTATCAAAGAGGATAAAAATATGAATAATCAAAAAAACTTTATGCCCAAGCAAATAAAAAATCATGCCAGCAATAATGCATAAGCGCAATTTGCAGCTAAAGGATCTGCATGGGAAAAAAACCGCTAACTGCTTAAAAAACTGCTTTTCAAGGGTACAAATGACCACACATAACTACATTACCATGATTTTGACAATACCGAACCGCGATGAATACCATGGAAGAACAATGTTAAAGAATATAGTCAAGATCATAAAGAATGTTTCAAACCACTTTCCGTGACTGACAAATCATCAAATCGCAGAAAAACACCGTTGCGTTGGATTAAAAATATAATAATGTCAAACAAATTACGAAATCATGTCAGTATTAATGCATGCAATTAAATTTGCAGCTGAAGGATCTGCATGGTAATATCCGCTAAGTGCTTAAGAAACTGATTTCAAAGGCCACGAAAGTCCATGTACTATGGCCATGAGAGCACTGAATGACTGATTATGACAACACTAAGCCACGATAATTACTGATTTACTTCAGAATACAACTGTCCATTATACTAAAACAGTGTCCAATTGCTTGCCAAGATGCAGCTAAACAGCTTCATAGCTCAAACCATTATTGAAAAGACAAACAATCCCACAAAGCTCGCTGCAGTCGAGTTCCACTACCTACCAGGAAATATGAATATGCCACAAAATGTTCTAGTAGACGCAAAGGACAAAAATGCTCCTACAGAAAGTCACTTCATAGTATTAAACTGCAGTCTAAAGGATTCAATCTGTAAAATCTTCAGAGCCGTAAAGGATGACTGGGATAAGAAGTACGCCGACTTCGTTGCAAGTACAGGGTTGTCCATATTCGACGGACCCATCTGGCAACGCCATAACTTTTGACAGAGATGTCAGATCGCTTAATGACATACCGCGTTTGAAGCGTCAGTCCAAGCAGATTTTTACCATGGAACAATACACGCCACGCGAGCGCTCTGAAATAGTTGAAATTTACATTCAACAAAACAAGTCAATTGTGAAAACTCAACGTGCTTTTAAAAATTAAAAATTTGACATTGAATGGGACCGTAAATAAGCAAAATTGCCGTATTTACGCCACTGAAAACCCTCAGGAGATTCAAGAAGTGCCTCTTCATGACGAAAAAGTCACAGTTTGGTGCGGCGTTAGTGCGAAAACGGTCATTGGGCCGTTTTTCTTCCAAAATGAAAATGGCCATGCTGTTACCATCAACCAGGAGCGTTATCGCGACATGATGACCAATTTGTAATGCCAATTATTCGTCGAAAGCGTATGAGGCAGTTCTGGTTTCAACAAGACTGGCGCTCCACCGCACACAAGTCGCATAACAATCGATTTTCTGAAGAAATTGTTTCCGGGCCGTTTGATGTCGAAAAGTGATGATTTTGACTGGCCACCGCGTTCGCCCGATTTGACGCCCCTGACTTCTTCTTGTGGGGATATTTGAAGTCAAAGGTTTACGTTAACAAGCCAAGGACCGTAGAAGAGCTCAAGGACAACATTCGTGAAGAAATAGCCGCTATTCCGGCCGAAATGTTGGCGAAATCGATGGAAAATGCTGCAAAAAGGGCACAATACGCCATCAACGCCAGAGGCGGCCATTTGAGAGATATCATATTCAAAAATTGATGTAAACAAATCTACTTGGAACAAATTAAATGATTAAGATTGCCAAAATTATATTATTTGCTTAAACAAATCAGCCTACTTGATTTATAAATTTAGTAGATTGGGCAAAGAAATGTATAATAAAATTTGCCCCCCCCCCCGTGTGACCGTGGGGCGCAAATGCCCAAATTTATAATCCATCTACATGAGACACCCGATTGCACAAAATCCACCTTGTTGCGAAACCTAGGTGGTTTCATTTGAGCAAAAACAGGAACATGAGAAAACGGCCGTTAATTTATTTAAAAATTTATGAAGGCCCGTTTTCGGAATTTATGATTTCTAATGAGAATTTGTGACTTTCGAAATTAAATTTTAAACAACATGTTAATAGCTTTAAAATCTTTTTACCAATGCTAATTATAATACTGAGTATTAAGAATATCAACCCGTATAAAAAATGGAATAAACGCACAAATGAGAGCAAATTCCTTTGGAAACGAGAAGGCCAAGCTAACTTTGTCTGTGCCAAAGTTTTTATACCCTTGCAAATGTTTTAATATATTAGAGTTTTAGAACGGCAGCATTAAAGTCAACAATTTTTCTAAATAAAACCTATTTTCCGACCGATGGTTGGCAGCTATAAGATATAGTCATCCGATTTTGATCAAAACTTGCAAATCTGTGTAAAAGCATCTAATATGAAAACGAGAAGGCCAAGCTAACTTCGTCTTTGCCGAAGTTTTTATACCCTTGCAAATGTTATAATACATCAGAGTTTAAGAACGCCAGCATTAAAACAAACAATTTTTCTAAATAAAACCCACTTTTCGACCGCTAGTTCCTGCTATGCCTGACAGCTATAAGATATAGTCATCCGATTTTGACCAAAACTTCCAAATCTATGTGAAAGCGTATAATATTAATAATCGCTGAAGTGGGAGACGTTAACATTAAAAACAAAAAGTTTTTCTCATAAAAACCCACTTTTCGACCGATAGTCTTATGGCAGCTATAAGATATAGTCATCCGATCCGGTCGGTTCCGACATATTAGCAGTGTGCAGTAAAAAAAAACTCTGTGCAAAGTTTCAGCTCGATAGCTTTAAAACTGAGAGACTAGTTCGCGTAGAAACAGACAGACAGACGGACAGACAGACGGACAGACAGACGGACGGACAAAGCTCAATCGACTCAGCTCGTCACCCTGATCAAGAATATATATAGTTTATAGGGTCGGAAATGAATATTTCTATGCGTTGCAAACTTCTGGGCAAAATTATAATACCCTTTTCAGGGTAAAAAAGGCTGAGTTGGGAGTCGTGAACATTAAAAACAAAAAAGTTTTTCTTACTAAAACCCTTTTCGACCGATAGTTCCTATGGCAGCTATAAGATATAGTCATCCGATCTGGTCGGTTCCGACATATTAGCAGTGTGCAGTAAAGAAGACTCTGTGCAAAGTTTCAGCTCGATAGCTTTAAAACTGAGAGACTAGTTTGCGTAGAAACAGACAGACGGACAGACAGACGGACGGACAGACGGACGGACAAAGCTCAATCGACTCAGCTCGTCACCCTGATCAAGAATATATATAGTTTATAGGGTCGGAAATGAATATTTCTATGCGTTGCAAACTTCTGGGCAAAATTATAATACCCTTTGCAAGGGTATAAAAATTATTTTGTTTGCTCAAACAAATCAGCCTACTTCATTTTTAAATTAAGCAGAATGGGCAAACAAATGATTAATAAAATTTGCTCCAACTGTGTGGACACCAATGCAAATTATTTGCGAAAGGGAAATATTTGCGCAAATTATTGAAGAGCAAACATTTGCTCACGTGGAAACACCAAATTTGTTTACCGCAAACCTATACAGTTCAAGGCTAACTTTGTTTGCACAATGTGTTCAAATTTTGTTTGCGTGTGGGACCTTAGCTTGTACTTGTATTTTTCGGTCCCAGTTGAGGACGATTAACGAAGTATGGGTGTATGTAGAACCAAATACTAAAATATTCTTAAATATCCCATTTTCAAGTTAGAGATGAACAAGAACTGGGAATTAGTTCTTTAATAATTTTCTTTATTTTGTTTGTGACTGGAAACTTTCATGTTATATTAACAACTTATTATTCTACACAAAGAAAAAAATTTTATTAATATCGACAAAATGATAGAAGAGATGGAGCAATTTTACTCTTGTGGGTGTTAGTTACAGTTTAAGCTAAAATTTTACTAAAGTGGGTGTGAGAATGGTTGAGTTTGCCCTCTAAAATATTTCTGAGATGCTGCTTTGTCTTAAATGGCATTTAATTGCCTGCTATATCACTGTCATTTGCACCACAAAGTGACTGGGTTATGTCTTTGATCTGGCTTTAATGAATGGGCCAGGCCAGGTTGGCTGCCTCTGGAGTGCCGCATTTTGCATGGGGAGGAAAAGCATTTGAAATGCAGCCAAACGCTTCAATTTGCCCACAATGAACTGATGGAAAGTGACAAGTGGCTGACAGAACGAACGATGAGGGTGCATAAATGCCCGTTGCTCTGTCTCCTGTGAATATTTGAGAGAATTTCAATTAATATGCGAAACAAGTGCCAGCGTCAGCAGAAGCTGCATTCTGCATTCTGCGTTTACCCATTGCCTATTTCCATTTCCATTTAATTAATTAAATAACTCGAGCAGAACAAG
This sequence comes from Lordiphosa stackelbergi, assembly GCA_018904235.1. Taxonomy (NCBI): domain Eukaryota; kingdom Metazoa; phylum Arthropoda; class Insecta; order Diptera; family Drosophilidae; genus Lordiphosa; species Lordiphosa stackelbergi. Next base: position 10,787 of record JAEIFU010002480.1, read on the forward strand.
CGCAAGCACATAAATGCCTTTACCCATCACTGATTTCCTCACTTCTTTTAATAGAATTTGCTCGAGCAAATCAACAGCTCATAAACCAGCTGCAAGGACCAAATAAAAACATGAGCAAACATGCCCCACAGCCTGATCTATGGCACTGCAAGTGTCTCATAAATTACAAGCGGAAGCATCAAAATGTTGTCAAGTCGAGCTCGAAGGAGTAGCAAAAGGATTTTCATTGCCTTGCACCAGCCACTGACTGACTTGGCTTTCGTTTGGCGTTTAGTTGCTCGCATTTGGCACTTTGTCTTCATCAGCGGGAACGACGAGTGCGAGTGGTGGCCACAACAAGCTCATCATAGCCATCGACGGCCGCATCATCCTTATTCTCATCTCTCCGTCGTCATCGTCATAGCTATAAACATCAATTTAGCAACGAAAATTGGTTTTCTGATAGCTGCACACTCGCCCGCACACACACACACACACACACAAACACTTTCCAACTTTCTTTTGCAGCGGGAGAAAAATTGTTTTTCGCTTTAAGTGACAAGCAGCGAAGGCGACGCAACGCAGCGATAGCTTTTTCAATGTCTTCGTTTTTTGGTGCCACTAAATTTCGTCATGTTAAGGCATTCGTGTGGCAAATATTTAACTAGAAAATCAAAGACCTGAGAAACAAAAACTTTAAGATAGTTGTATCCAGTTGAACTTTTCTGTGCAAGTGTTAATGATTCTAACAATTAGATTTGGTAAATTTGTGAATACCTTTTTCATTTGTGTTCTTTGTTGGCGGTGCTGGGTACAACCGACTCGATCTAGCATCTCACAAGATTTTCAGTATCTCGAATAGAGTGGTAGAATGAGTTGTCTCAGGATCAATTTATTAGTTGAAATGGAAGGCGGTTTCAACTAAACGCTTTGCGGTAAGGCATCTGATTCTTTTTTTTCGCAGACGCAAATCAACAATTTCCTAGAATTAAAAAGTTCTAATAAAGATTAATTAACTTCGAAGGAATACGTCATCTACATAGTAGTCGAACAATCCCTTTTAAGCGTTTCAAGGCAACGACTGTCTAATATCTAGACAGCACCTTTGCTCAGTTCCTCCTCGCTGTCAGCTGCGCTGCTACAGCGCAAAGGTTCGATGCTCGCCCGGTCTTGCTCTGTCGCGGTTGCATTTTGTAAGCGCCATAGCTTGGCTGATGTTTTTGCCGAAGACGGTTCGAGTTTGAGACGAAGACGGTTGCAATCTAAAACTAAACTTGGACCGAGCAGGTTCAAGGTATGTTATAACCGGTTGCGCAACATGCATTACCTTGTTGAGTTTAGTAGAGTTGCCATCTAATGGTTTCACCATTCATCTATTGGTCCCACAAAATACACAGTAAATCGGAGTCGATTTTGGTGTAAGGCCGAGCGGCCAGTATGATTTTTTTCTCTTGGAGCTTCTGCAGCATTCAAAAGAAAGCAGAAAAGTAAACTTTCCCGCAAATTGTGTTTTATTGGCACAAAAGTTGTTGTTATGATTTTTACACTTCAGCGAAACGACACTTATTGAAAAAGAAATTCCTAATGACGAGGCTATCTAGAAGCATACAAAAACGGCTGGGAGTACTTGTTAATCGGTACTCGACACTTATAACTCGACAACAAGCACTCGATACTCTGAACATTATGCACAGTACTTGATACTAAGTACTCGATACTCAGTATTCGACACTTAGTACTCTATACTCAATTCTCAATACTCAGCACTCCATATTCAGAACTCGTTACTCAGTACTTTATGCTCAGTACTCAATACTTAGAGCTTGATACTCAGTACTTAATTCTCGTGGCTCTGTTCTCCATAGTCAGTACTCGATACTCAGAAATCAATACTCGATACTAAGTTTTCAAGTACTCGTGGTTCTGTACTCCATACTCAGTACTCGATACCCAGAACTTAATACTCGATACTAAGTTTTCAATACTTTCTTCTTGATTCCCAGTACTCGTGGTTCTGTACTCCATACTCAGTACTCGATATTGAGAACTTGTTACTCAGTACTTTGTACTCAGTACTCGATACGAAGTACTTGATACTTTGAACTGGAAGTTCAATACAAGGTACTCAGTACTTGATACCCAGTACTCCATACTCAGTACTCGATACTCAGAACTCAATACTCAGTACTTTATACTCAGTACTCGATACGAAGTACTTGATATTCAGAACTCGATACTCTACAAAAAGTACTCAATTCTCAGTACTTGATACCCAATACTCGTTGCTCTGTTCTCCATACTCAGTACTCGATACTCAGAACTCAATAATCGATACTAAGTTTTCAATACTTTGTTCTTGATTCCCTGTACTCGTGGCTCTGTACTCAGTACTTGATACTCACTACTCGATACTCAGTACTCGATACTCAGTACTCGATACTCAGTACTCGAAACTTAGAACTCAATACTTAGTACTTTATACTCAGTACTCGATAAAAAGTAATTGATACTTTATAAGAAACTCGATACAAAGTACTCAATACTTGATACCCAGTACTCATTGCTCTGTACTCCTATTATAGTACTCGATACTCAGTATTACAAACTCAGTACTCCGGAAGAGCTAATACGAGAATTGTATATTTTGAAGTTCTTTACAATGATTGTTTTTAATACTTAAGAAATTTGAAACACTCTTAATTCCTAGAAAAAATCAATGAAGTCGTTTGATATTTGTCACATTTTCATTATTTTCTAGCAACTTAGCAAAAGATTCAGTTTCTTGATGCTTTTATTTATTAGTTCCTTTTGAGGATTAAAAAATTCAGGTCAATTCTACGCCAAAAATATTTGATTTCTTGGATTTCAAGATTCAGTTGTAGAGATTGGGTGGAATTTCAAATGTGAAAACGGTCTTCTAAGCACTCTCCAAATATGTTCGAATATTAAAACTTACAAACACCTGTATGAGTGCATTAAAGAGCATAAGAAAATTTAGATAATAGAAAAATTTAGTAGAAACATATTTTTGAACAGAACCCTTATTGATTTTTTTACTCCGGTTCGGGTTCAGGTTCGGACAAAAAAATTTGTTCAGCTACGGTTCAGGTTCGGTTTGGGCGGTTTTAATACGAACCGGTTTGCAGCCTCGACCAAAACACAACTCAGCAATGACCAAGCATTTGTCTCACGAGTTAGAGTTTAGAGAACCTAGTTGGTTCGAGAATGATACTTACGTATGTGCAATATTTCTTAATCCGCGATATAATGTGTTTTTAACTGCAGAACAGAAAATTATGTGTATTATGGACTGATTAACTTCCGCCTCGACTGTACTTCGAAGCGTGCGCGCACCGACTGGATTCGGTAGAGGGCGTTCCTAGCTATCGAACGAGTTAGCGACGAGAGTCAGTTGTCTCCGAACACCTGGAGAGTGAGGACAGGCCTTTTCGCGCGACGTGTTTCTGTGAGTGGTGCAAGCCGGCAAGAGGTACGCGATTAAATTCTGTGTGAAACTTGGAAAATCTGCGACAGAGACATTTGATTTGATCAAGCAGGCTTACCCATATGTTGCGTTAGCAAGAATTAGTGTGTTTCGGTATCACCAGGCCTCTTGGAGGGCCATGAAGAGGTCGCCGATGAAGACAGTGCTAGAAGATCAACACCGACAAATGTGACTCGTGTGCGCAAAGTTCTGAACTCAGACCATCGACTAAGTATTCTTTTAATTGCTTAGATGTTAAATTTACCAAAATCTGTGTTTCATGACATTGTGACGGAGCATTTGAACATGCGCAAGGTGTGCGCGAAGATGGTCCCAAAAGTGAACTTGAAAAGTGACTTCTGGTAAACAGTTACCCGACCAAGGCCGGCATCCCAACGCTTCCGCAGCCGCCCTACAACCCAGATATGGCCCCCGGACTTTGTTTGTTCCCACGCCTGAAAAGGCCGCTGAAAGGCAAGCATTTTAAGACGACAGAGGGGATTCAAGCAGCATGCACCGCGGCTCTCAAGGCTATTTCGGGGGATGCCTTCCGTGACGCCTTTAATGCTTGGAAATCGTGCTGGCAGCGCTGCATCGACGCAGAAGGAGCCTATTTCGAAAGATTTTAAAGAATTGTAACGATTGACTTAATAAATTTTTGTAAAATCGACGCAGTCTTATTACTTTCCAATTCAGAGCTGCTCGTAAACTTCACCATAATGCATGGTCCGTCGATGAAAAAAATGTCAGAATTTGTGGGGTGGTTTACCTAATAGTAAACATTTACATTTTTCTTATATTTTTGACACATTTTTGGAATATTAACATCCATTTATACTTAATTTTCAGTATATTTATGATTCATAGGATTAAAACTAACAAAAATACTTATTCTTTAGAAGCGTTCGCTAAAATAAAACTCTAACTGTTGTCCCGAGCTGAAAAATAAACGCATATCAAAGTGATAATATCCAGGACCAGTAAAAGTTTCATTAGGTTCAATTGTAACAATTGCATGCGCACCATATAAAGATCTAAACGAAATTGTTAAGCCATCAGCAACTTGAGCATTCTTCTCCGATCAGTGCTTACCCTTCTGTTGCTCTTGTAAAAGACGCAACTTTGGTTCTGTTAACCACATCTCATCATTGTCCAAGGACACCTCATCGATTAGCTTCAAAGTCAAGTCCGTGGGTGCAGTTTGGCCCAAAGTTGAGAAATGGATTAGCAGCAAGAGAAAGAACACACAAGTGCAAGACCGAAACATGCTGGAAATTGACTGATCTGTGATCAGGGTCTTTGAGAATTCAATGGCGTTTGCCGCCTGGGCACCAGACACCAGTTGAGCAAATATTTAACACTTAAAAACACGAGCAAATAACATTCATAAGTGCAACAGCGTATTTACTTTTCAGAGCTACATTAACACCTGTCTTGAGAAGAGCAAACAATATCGGCTTTTAGGCTTAGCTCAGATATATTTCATGGCGCCGGTGTACTGGTGGGTGTGGCCATTGTAGTTGTACCAAGAGCCAAAGAGTCTATCCTGACAGACGTCTCATTTGCAGTCGGTTTCATTTGCTGCCAAGTGGACGTTTCCGTGGTTGTTGCATCCACATCAACGTCATCGCTGTCGCCGGCACTAAAGCTGCCCATTAGACTGAGCATCCCCTGTAAGGCATGTAAAGCTTAGTCTGGCTCCGGCTTGTCTGACTTCTCGTCTCACTTTACCTTTTTAAATTGCTGCCATAGAACGTCGGCCGTATCTGTTGCATGTTCGAATGCAGTGTCCATTTCATCGTAAAGTTGCGACGAGCCCAACGCTGTTTTGTTGTGGACGCTGTTGTTCGTCTCTGGAGTGCCCGTCTGATGACCAAAGTATTGCTTTAGTCCGCTTATTGCCTCGCCTAGGAAATCATCATTGTTACCCTCCCCCTGTGATGCAGTTGCAGCAGCTTCATCCTCTGACATTGGCCAGAACATGGCCCTTACCTGGGTAATGGACAAAGAGCCGGCCAGGCACATCAGCGGGTATATCCAGATTAACAGTTTCATGTTGCGTTGTTTGTGGCAATGAAATAGATTTCTTGTTTCGCAGTGCTTTAGTTTCAAGTAGATCGGCTCAAATGTCTAACGAGTGGGGGGCACATTTGGGTTTTGCTTTTGGTAACTCAGAAAATTTAAATTGAAAAAAAAAATGTCATTGACACGAATTAGGGGGGCGAAACAGCTGTACAAATGTCTAATGAGCGCGTTTTATGAGGGGAATTTAACAATCTCAATTGACTTATCAAGGCTACACACAAAAAAATTTACGCGTAAGAAACCCATAAAATAGTTTAAGGGGTATTCTCCTTCTCAGAAGTTATTGATGATCTTTCTGCTCTGACGCTGACTTATACAGACGTAATACTAACGGGCGACTTAAACAGCAATATGCTTCAGGAGCAGCCACTGTGAAACGAAATACTAGCCTTAGGATTACATCTAGTAAATTCTAGCGTCCCCACTCACTTTACCAAAACAACGGACGCAATTCTGGATATGTTTTTTGTAAGCAACGCGGATAAAATTTTAATATATAAGGTTGTCAAAAAAGTCTTGCGGTATTTCCGCAAGCTTGTCTTTGCAAGCGCGTAGTTCTAGTTGTATTCGTCGCATCGGTTCACGCTAGATCTTTTTGGAAAGCTCTTTTCACGCGCTAACACTTGTTTGATTTATTGTTGTTTGTTTTTAGTCGTTCTTGAGTTATAGCGTCGCAAACATGGAGCAAAATAAAGAGAAAATACGGCACATTTTACAGTACTACTACGATAAAGGCAAAAATGCATCTCATGCTGCCAATAAAATTTGTGCAGTTTATGGACCCGATACAGTTTCCATTTCCACCGCACAACGATGGTTTCAACGTTTTCGTTCTGGTGCAGAGGTGATCGAAGATGCGCCACGGTCCGGAAGGCCTGTCGTCGAAAATTGCGATAAAATCGCTGAATTGATCGAAAGAGACCGGCATAGTAGCAGCCGTAGCATCGGCCAAGAGCTGGGCATGAGTCATCAAACCGTTATAAACCATTTGAAGAAGCTTGGATTCAAAAAGAAGCTCGATGTATGGGTGCCACACGACTTGACGCAAAAAAACATTTTTGCCCGTATGGATGCATGCGAATCGCTTCTGAATCGCAACAAAATCGACCCGTTTTTGAAGCGGATGGTGACTGGCGATGAAAAGTGGGTCACTTACGACAACGTGAAGCGCAAACGGTCGTGGTCGAAAAGCGGTGAAGCTGCCCAGACGGTGGCCAAGCCTGGATTGACGGCCAGGAAGGTTCTTCTGTGTGTTTGGTGGGATTGGCAGGGAATCATCCACTATGAGCTGCTCCCCTATGGCCAAACGCTCAATTCGGACCTGTACTGCCAACAACTGGACCGCTTGAATGCAGCACTCATGCAGAAGAGGCCATCTTTGATCAACAGAGGCCGAATTGTCTTCCATCAGGACAACGCCAGGCCACACACATCTTTGGTGACGCGCCAGAAGCTCCGGGAGCTCGGATGGGAGGTTCTTTTGCATCCACCGTATAGTCCGGATCTCGCACTAAGTGATTACCACCTATTTCTGTCCATGGCAAACGAGCTTGGTAGTCGGAAGTTGGCCACAAGAGAGTCCGGTGAAAATTGGCTCTCCGAGTTTTTTGCCAATAGGGAAGCGAGCTTCTATAAGAGGGGCATTACGAAGTTGGCATCTCGTTGAGAACTCGTCATCGAACAAAACGGCGCATATTTGACTTAAATCGCATTATTATAATAAGTTTTATGAACAATTGAAAATTCAATAAAAAATACCGCAAGACTTTTTTGACAACTTTATATATTTACTTCTTTCGTTCTGTATTTCTCTTTCTCCGTATCTCCCTCGAATATCGCACTTTCTTTCTCTCTTCATCTCCCTCTCTTTCTATTTTCGTGTCCTTTATGTAAGAATCCTTCCAATAGGGTCAATTTTATGATAGTACGCTGAAACTGAACCATTAGCACGCAACATAAACGAGAGCTCGAGAGCCGTTGCCGACCAGAACAAGCCGGAAGCTAGCGCGTGCTCCGTAAACGGTCCTACACCCACATCTGCTCTACACCATTGCCGCGTATACCCATGTACGTTGCATGCTACAAATTCCGGGAAGTCTTTCGCTGGGCATATCAAAAATCTTGCGGATGTATTTGAAATGAGTTTGAAGGATATATATGTGGAGAGTTGGCAGGCCGGTTTCCAAATGGAGAGCGTAATTTGCTGACGTTTAATAAACATTCTTTGAAGTCGCTCAACTTCTTCATACTGGGACACCAAGGTATTTAACTCTCGGCCACGCACATATTTTCAAACCTTAGTTCACGCACATGGTGCCTGGCCAGACCCCTATGTATTTGAATGCATTTGTATGGAGAATAAGGGTTCAAGCTATTGAATTTTTAGCTCACGTAGGTAATTAATTTTTATTTCTTACCTTTTTATTTCGTTTTGACATAGAATCAGCTACCTGTAGGAGGAAAAATATACCTGAAAAAATTTCGAAATGTAGAAAAAAAAACATTTTTTTTTCGTTCATTTTTTTCATTTATTATAAGCCAAAAGAAATATGTTTGAACAAAAGAAATGGAATGCTAATGGGTTTTATTGTGAAATATGATACGAAATATCTTTATGTATTTGAAGAAAGACATGAGAAGCATGTATAATCGATTTTTGAGTGTTGCTGGCAGACAGCATTATTACATTTGCAGCAGTAAAAACGAGTTTTGCGACGCACTTTATCGCCTTGTTGTAAACAAATACGACAATCTTTTCGGCCAGTGAGTGTATCAGGACCACTACGGTTAGCAACAACACTAACAGGAATATTTATTTCTCTGCCGAAAAACGATTCAAAAGCCATACGAGTCGTAGGCTGTGCGAGAATGTGTGGATTATTCATGCGATTTTCAATATTTGCGAGAACCAATGTTTTGGAAAGCGTGTTCAAAAATGTGCGTCTTCCGTCTTTTTTAGTGGTGCCTCCATTCTCTTTGCAAATGATATATGTTGCCAATGCCATTACATCAATAATGTTACAGAAAAAAGCTAATGTCCAGCGTCTGGTTGGCCGTTTTGTTGTATAATGCGTAACCATTTGATCCATAGAATCAACGCCAGCCTTAGTCGAATTATAAAACAAAATCGCTTCGGGTTTCAATGCTTCGCCTTCAATATTCTTTGTGTAATGAACGGTTGATAGTAAATTTACTGCCCTATTCTTTTTTGGCACATAACTGCAAAGTGCAACAAGGTTTTCATAGAAACCAAACACAGATGAAAGGACTGGCCGTTTGTCATTCTTCTTCACTTCTTTTGGAAGACATCTTTTGTTTGAACGAATAGTGCCAACAAATGCGATGCCAATTGCAGCCAATCGTTTAGTACCGTCCAATGTTGTGAAAAAATTATCGGCTACCATTGTTCTGCCGCTATTGGTGTAACGATTTGCAAAATGCATCAACACATTTTCGCCTTGATTCACCTCTCTCTGTGCTCCTTCTTCTTTTCCAGTGTATAATTTTCCTTGTAGGGGAAATTTTGTTTTCGAATCGCATGCCCACCATACTTTTATTCCATATTTTGCTGGCTTTGATGGAATATATTGTGTAAATTTAGTTCGGCCACGATATGGAAACAACTGCTCATCGACGGTTACATTTTCATATGGCTCATAATATCGGGCAAGATTTTCATTGAGAAAATTCCATATATCGCGAATCGGTGCTGCTTTGTCTGTTTGTTGACGAAAAGCACGCGTACGACTATCATCAAAGCGAATATATCGAGACAGGGCAACAAATCTTTTGTGCGACATAGCTGCACGGAATATTGGCAGCGCATCAGAACGCCACAACAGTCTTGAATCCTGCATATTATTATGAGCAACACCAGAAGCCAAAAGAATGCCAATACATGTGTGTGAACATATGTGGCATGCGAGACAGAATATGTAATAAAAGAGAGGTAAAAACTCACATATAATCATCAAAACACACTGTATTCCATACATTTCCATACAAAATACATAGGGGTCTCGCCAGGCACCATGTGCGTGAACTAAGGTGTACTTTTTATATCCTCATTTTTCGTCCTGTCTGAAGGACTTTTTTGAATTTTTTTTTGCATAAATCGAAAGCCAATAAAATTTTAGGAGGGTACCTGGAAGCACGTTCCGATATCTCAATTATAAGTATATTAAATTAATGCTCAAAAACAGAATATGCCTGGCCAGAACCATCTGCGTGGCCGAGGGTTAAATATGGGTACTGTCTCCAGTTCGGCGTTTTTTATTTGGCATTTTTCGGCTCCGGGGTTCGACCACGGCCGTCTTTAATAAACAGTACTTATCTGTAAACTCCACAGCTGACACTAGTCGTAGAGCTTATTGATCATGCTCTGCAGTATTTCAGAAGTCTCAGCCAGTAACGCCATGTAATCAGCGTACATCAGAGACTTTATATTGCAACCATTTACTTCTACTCCTCCGGGCAGGTACGATGATATGTCGTCGATGTATAAGGAAAACGGGCTGAAGAGGAACCTTTGCTTACAGTCCGAGAGCTCACATTCGTCCAATACAGAAAAGAGATTATCTTCTTATAGGCTGTTCAGCGTGTTGATAAATTTCGTCGATCCTCCAAAATAACTTAGTTTTAGGTATCGATAAAGCAGATATAGAGCTTTTTTCTGTTCAGATAGGCTTGGGCAATAACTGAGAGCACGAACACGCTATCGACTGTTGAGTATCCACGGCGCAAGTCCAATTGGTGTTAGCAAGATAGAGTTGAAAAGCTTCATGGTTGCATTTAGACACGATATTCCTTTATAGTTCTCACCTTTTTTGGTCTATTGGGAAAATTATGGTTGGTGTTAGACGACAGGACCATATCATAAGCGTTTGTTAACATCTCAATGCACATTGGGGAGGAATTTTGAAATACTGTCGACCACTGGGGCTTTGTTTGTATTTGCTGCCTTGATGGCAAGCTGTACCTCATCGACTGTAATTTCGGCATCCAGAGTTTCATTATGTATAAAGAAATGTGAGGAGGGTAAAGATTTTGGTTAGCTGCACTCACTCTTTCTCGTTGGCTCTATTTTCTTTGAGCGGCACAATGTATGTATGTAAAATGTTCATCAAATAATATTACGTTTATCGAAATTTTTCTGGTATAGAAACTTATACTTATAACCGGTTATAAAGGTTATACGGTTATAAGAACAAATTTACGGTATCGGTTACGGTTTTAATCTCTGGTCAGAGCTGCAGTATGCAACATTTTGTTTACAAAGGGAGGCCAGGCTTGCGTCATCCACCAAATGGGTCTTTAATTCAGACCATCATAATTGCAATGTTATTTTGTAATTATAAGCCAACTCATGCCCGGCTGCCTTTGCAGTTTTGTTTATTTTGTGCCTGACCCTGTCTGCCCACATATGTAGCTTGCATCGAATGGCACTGTTAAATGCCGGCTCCGGCTGCTCTTTGTTTGTTTGTTTAAACTAAAAGTTCATAAATATTAACAGCCACTAAAAACACCGAACCAGTCAGGCTGATAAAAATGTGTGTTTAAACTTTAAGTCCAATTGCATTCAACGATTGAACAACTGGCTAGGCCAGGACCAGCAGGTGGCCAACCGGCCAGAGTCTAATGCTCATTTAATTAAAGGCGGAAATTGAGCAAGTGACCCAAGAGCCAAGCAGCCAGGCAACGAGCCGTGTCCAAGTGACTAAAGTGGCCCGGCAGCAACTTTTTACCAAGTTGCAGGATATATTAAAAACGGAAAACACTTTGGGGCAACTAATTCTCTCCACTCTGCTGTGCTGTCCTTTGCTGTCCTTTTTTTTCTTGTCCTTTGGTTTGTATATTTTGGCAGCTTTTGTCGGCTCAAGACTTGGGCGGCGCAGAGCATCCAGTTGAGTGTGGTGAAGTGCCAAGAAAAAGGAAGCAAGGCGGCGCAATTAGCAAGTTTACTGCATGAAATTATGAAACGCTTAATATAGAGGCGAGAGATGCGGCACAAATGCCAGAAAAATGGGGAAATATATGTGATCCAAGTGCCAGCAAGTTAATTAAAAGGCTCGCATATTTGAAAAGTTTCGCCCCGGCATCGTGGCTGCAGTTTAATCACGTAAGTGCTGGCAAATTGTTGGCTAAAATTAGAGCCAGACAAATATTGCGCATACGCCTAGTAGCGGAGTTAAAAGGATGTGTTTGCTGCCTTATACTGATGTTGCGGCTGGCTTTGTCGTTGTTGCCAAGTTTTATGCTAATGGTTTTCGTTTAAAGCCAAAAGTAATTTATTGTTGTCAGCGGGCGCCATCAAAAATGTTGCTGCACATTCATTATGCCTAAATGTGTGTGTGTGAGTGTGTGTGTGTGAGTGTGCGACTCGACTCTGCATTTGTTTGTGTGAGCGCATTAAAATTTTCAGCCGAAAAACAAAGGCTGGTTGAGAGCTAAAAACATGCATAGAAATTAAGTTAGCCAAGGGGAAAATGTTGACAGAATAAAACGAAATATTTTGTCTCATGTCTCCAGCCATTTGCATTAAATATAAACATAACGTTGAGCTCATTTAGGACCCAACGAGTTTAAAACGCCCCGAAAAAAAAAATCAAATGATAATTTTCATAGCATATTGGTCCAAGAGGATAAAAGTGATATTTATACTCATAACCTGGGGGACAACTCTTTCTAGTTTCTTAATTGCGATTATGGTCCCATCTGATCATTTTTGAGATAACAAGATATCTGGCGTTGCCACAGAAACCTCTTCCAACCAAATTCCAACGTATTACAATTCTTACGTCAATATGGCCATTTTTTAGTTTCTGAAGGAACATAACTCCGTGACAGATTCTACGATCTTGCAAGGACGGTAGGCTTAATAGACGGAGTCTGTCCACATACGATGGCAGGCGACGGTGTTGTTCCCAGTCAAGTCCACGTAAGGCAAACAGAAAAAATTGCTTCTGCACCGACTCAATAAGGCCCTGGTATGTTGCATACTGTGGTGACCATACGCGGACAAGTGAGATGTAAAGAAGCTAAGTGGTGTATGGGTATGGGCGATAATCCCAATGTGATCGGAAAAGTTCATATTATGGCCAAGGTCTGTTACCGCGTGACTACGCAAGGGAATGCTATAGAAAGACCTGACACTACATTTAGCTTGGTTAACAGGATTGAAGTTGGTTTATGTCGTTTTGCATACAAATTTTAGCATCGTCTGCAATAGGGTGTCCCAAAAAAAAATTTTATACCCTTGCAAAGGGTATTATAATATAATTTTGCCCAGAAGTTTGCAACGCATAGAAATATTCATTTCCGACCCTATAAACTATATATATTCTTGATCAGGGTGACGATTGAGCTTTGTCCGTCCGTCTGTCCGTCTGTCTGTCCGTTTGTCTGTCCGTCTGTCTGTCCGTCTGTCTGTTTCTACGCAAACTAGTCTCTCAGTTTTAAAGCTATCGAGCTAAAATTTTGCACAGAGTCTTCTTTTTACTGCACACTGCTAATATGTCGGAACCGACCGGATCGGATGACTATATCTTATAGCTGCCATAGGAACTATCGGTCGAAAAGTGGGTTTTAATGAGAAAAACTTTGTTGTTTTTAATGTTAACGTGTCTCACTTCAGCGATTATTAATATTATGCGCTTCTACATAGATTTGGAAGTTTTGTTCAAAATCGGATGACTATATCTTGAAGCTGTCATAGGAAATATCTGTCGAAAAGTGAATTTTATTCAGAAAAATTGTTTGTTTTAATGCTGGCGTTCTTAACCTCTTATGTATTAAAACATTTGCAAGGGTATAAAAACTTTGGCGAAGATGAAGTAAGCCTGGCCTTCTCGTTTTTTTTATATTCACGGGTGTACCGGCATTTTTGAAAGCTTGTAGAGTAAAGTATTTTTAAGATTTTTTGAAAGACGTTTAGAGGTCGACAAATCGAACTTTCCCCAAAATGTAGTTTTTCGTATTGATTTCACTTTTTATACCCTTGGAGAGGGTATATTAAAATTGTCCGGATGTTTGTAACGCATAGAAGGAAGCATCTCCGACCACATAAAGTATATATATTCTTGATTAGCATGACGAGCTGAGTTGAAATAGCCATGTCCGTCTGTCCGTCCGTCGTCCGTCCGTCCGTCCGTCCGTCTGTCCGTCTGTTTCTATGCTATCTCCTCCGTCAGTTTTAAAGCTATCTCAACCAAACTTTGCACAAAGTCATTTGGTATAAATACGCTGCACATTTGTCGGAACCGGCCGGATCGGATGACTATAGCATATAGCTGCCATAGGAACGATCGGTTAAAAAAGTAGTTTTAGTGAGAAAAACTTTTTTGTTTTCAATGCTATCGCTACCAACCCCCGTATTTATAAGTTTTTTATGATTTCACATAATTTCACCGAGATTTATGAAAATCGGACAACTATATAGTATAGCTGCCATACAAAAGATAGGTCTGAAAAAAGTCTTAGTGAGAAAAACTTTTTGTTTTTCAATGCTATCGCTCCCACCCCCGTACTTATCAGTTTTCTATGACTACCACACAATTTTGTCAAGTTTGATCTAAATCGGATGACTATAGCATATAGCTGCCATAGAAAAGATCGATCAAAAAAGTTAGTACCAAAATTTTAGTTTTTAAGACTATTTAGAAAAACTTAGCTGCCTGACGTCGGTTTTTTTGATGAATATATCGTATAGCCATATATCAAACTGGCAGCATATATCATGCTCCAAGGGTATATAAACTTCGGTACAGCCGAAGTTAGCTTCCCTCTATTTTTACTTATAACACGGCAAATAACCACGATTTACTTAGTTTTAAAATCAACATTTTAAAGAAAAATTTAGAAATTTTACTTTTATGAGCATAAACCATGAGTTTTGGCGTTGCATTTGCTTGTTTAGGTACCATATAGAACACTTTTTCGTAAACTTTTCATAAATTTAGTAAAAAAAACGCATTATAACTTTTAAATTTTCTATGAAAGTTGAAAAAACTAATGTTGCAGTTAAAAAGATGGTTAAATTTTTAAAAAACTGAAAAAATTAAAAATTCAAATTTGCTCTTACCGTTCCAGTGTTATACTCTTTTAAAGCTATGGGTACAAAATATCATTAAATTAATTATTTAACAGTTTTGCAATAGATTTGCTTTATACTTTGAATTATGATAAATTTCGCGTTTACAGTTTATTTTTTCAGCTTAGTTAGTTAGTCCAATATTCCTGCTATTTTTTTCTTTTGCGGAGAATTCGTGCAGCACAGTACAAACACTAAAAAAAGCCACGCCATAAGACACTTAAATTAGGACAAAATCATACTCAGTTTTTCAAGTGAAGCCTCGGTTCCCGTTTTACGGGTGTTTTTGTACTTGAAAATAAAATAAAATTCTCTAAAACTCACCACAATTGGACAGGGTCATTGGGAACGCAATATAAACAAGTAAGAAAGTCGGTCAAGCCCGACTATAAAATACTCTGTACCTGTCTCTTTCTCTCAAACAAACAAACCCTCTATCTACAAAACTGTGGAAGATATGACGTTTTTCCAAATTGCGGGGGCGGGAGGGGGCGTGGCAAAAATTGAAAATAAACTTGATCTGCCTGCAAGTATAAGAAGCATATGTCCCATACATGTCAAAACTCTATCTCTTACCATCTCTGAGATCTGTTTGTTCATACGGACGGACAGACGGATAGACGGACGGACAGACGGACGGACAGACGGACATGGCTATATCGACTCGGCTGTTGATGCTGATCAAGAATATATATACTTTATAGGGTCGGAAATGATTCCTTCTCCCTGTTACATACTTTTGCACAAACTTAATATACTCTATGTACCTTCGGTACAGAGTATAAAAATTCACTTCAATAGTGCAAACGATTAAGGTACCTCCCGAAGAAGGTAAACCGAAATTTTGGAATATCTTCAAAAGCGCACGGTAGATTTTCATTAAAATCGTTTTTTTATGATGGTATAATGGGCTATTGCATAACCTAAAGAAATGGTACTCGACAGCCAAAAAAACCGAGAGCTGGAGTACCATTTTTAGACTCACACACAAATCATTTCATATAGGCCATAAACCAGATCTAAGAATATACAGATCTGCGTTTTCCGTTTTGCCAACGAAGACTTGGTTAGCGGTTTATAGGCAATTTTGTACCAGTAATTGCCTTAGAAGAACATTAACAACATTTAGGGTAAAACAAGATTCACCAAAATTGAGAAATAAATTTTATTAGTAAAGTGCTTCATAAGCAGCAGAAAAACGATCATATCATAAAAATACTTTAGTTCGGGGCATCTTGGCGTACCACGGTTTGTCCATCAAAGCCAACTTTTAATAAAATTTGACTTTTTTTTTGGTGAAAATTAGGAATTTTACTCCTATGAAACGGAAAGTAAAACATCAGTGGTGAATCTGAAAACACAGTTTGAATAAATATCATAATTCAAATTTTAAAAGCAAATCCGATGCAAGACTGGCAAACATATTTTAATATTATTAATTTATTATGAATTTGAAAATAATAATTTCATGATATTTTGTACCCATAGCTTTAAAAAGAGTATAACACTGGAACGGAAAGAGCAAATTAGAATTTCTTATTTTCAGTTTTTCAAAAATTTAACCATCTTTTAATAAATGGTACCTAAACAAGCAAGTGCAAGGCCATAAACTGGTTCTTTAATTTGTATGGTTACATGTTGTCACCTCAGATCGAAATCGATTATTAGTCGACTTCTAATCGATAATTATCGAAGGCTATGCTACACAATGCTCAGACTGACTAGTCCGCTCAGACACTAGAGCTGCGGCGGTAAAACTGAAATCGACGCAGAATTGTCACCATTCTGGTTTGAACCTCAATCATAATTTTAAAATAAATTTTAACTCCTTTTTTTACACTAAACAACAAAAAAGAGCCAAAAATCGATTTTTCATTTTTTAATGGCCGCCATTTTGTCAAAAAAAATCACAAAATATTTTTTTGAGATTCAGATCAGAATTACATCTATACTGATTATAACCCCGTTTTTATACACTTGAAAAGTGTATTATAATTTTGCCCAGAAGTTTGCAACGCATAGAAGGAATCATCTCCGACCACATAAAGTATATATATTCTTGATCAGCATGACGAGCTGAGTCGATTAAGCTTTGTCCGTCCGTCTGTCCGTCTGTCCGTCCGTCCGTCTGTCCGTCTGTCTGTTTCTACGCGAACAAGTCCCTCAGTTTTGGAGCTATCGAGCTGAAACTTTGCACAGAGTCTTCTTTTTACTGCACGCTGCTAATATGTCGGAACCGACCGGATCGGATGACTACTTCTTGTAGCTGCCATACAAATGTTCGTTCGGAAAATGGGTTTTAGTAAGAAAAACTGTTTTGTTCTCAATATTACTGCTCTCAAACACGGTCATGGGTAATATGTAATGTTTTTAAGCTGATCTGCAAAGTTTGGTCGAAGTGGCTAACCGTTGAGACAAGCTATTTCAAGTGTATCAAAACTTCGGTACAGACGAAGTTAGCTTTGCCTTTCTCGTTACTTTACATTTCAGACATTTTGGAGACGTGAAATCATGGCCGCCAGCACTATAACTTTTTTTTTATTGATCAGCAACCGACTGAAGACTTTGCGTGACTTTATATCTCGGGTCCGAAAATATGTCACATATTCAATTGAACTTCCATTAAGCGAATTTGAAAAAATTGTTATTAAAGAAAATTCATAAAATAGAGATTGAATAAAAATCACCCAAAACTAGATTTTCTGCTAAGGCCAGCCGCAAAATTGGTGCAGAAGATGAAGAACAAAACAAGCGTTGCAGTTGAGTGTTCCGACTCCGAAAAACCCTGTATAATTTAGACACACATCCAACAACACACACACACACGCATGTACACTCATGACACTTAGAGGGGTTCCACAAGGATCTGTGCTCGGCCTGGGAGTGATGATCGATCATAGACTGAATTTCAGGGATCATGTAGCTTACGCCAGCAAGAAAGCCAGCGACACGGCAACAGCACTATCCAGTCTAATAGTCAATACTGGAGTACCAGGGCAGTCCCGACGTAAACTGCTTGTTGGGGTAGTCAGCAGCACCCTCCTCTATGCAGCAACGTTCTGGGCACCAGCGTCGAGATACCCAACCTATCTCTATCTGCGTGCAGCCAACGCAGTCCAACGGGTCTCTGCGCTGAGGGTGTGCAGCGAATTACGCACCATCTCAAACGATGCTGCACTGGTGGTGGCTGGACTGCTCCCGCTAGACCTGAAGGCATAGAACGCGGCTGAACTTTACTCTGTAGATTCAGGAATCATTAGCCCCAAAATGCGAAGAGCGGAAATTATTTTGCGACCAATGGAACGACGGACGCATTTTATGGATTACAACTGGACAGACAGGTGACCTACTACTTGACGCAACTTCTAACGGGACACGGATGTTTGAAATCCTACCTACATAGGTTTAAACACGAAGACGACCCGTACTGCCCAGACTGTACAGGGCAGTCGGGCAACCAAGACGCAGTTCATACTACGGAAATTTGGTCTGCAGTCTGCAATATGACCACAGTAGTGTTCCAAAGACAGCGTACCGCAGAAAGACAGAGCAATATTTCACATAGGAGAGAAACCTAGTTGAGCCGGTTGGGCAATTCCCCCCCAGTAAAGTAATACTCAACGCAGCACACTGACTCATACGCTCTAGCTGCCCTAAATAGGCTAGACTGCCAATGCATCCCGAAAAATGCACTGTTCGGAAGAGCTGGACTTGGCTGACGTGTGGTTTCAACAAGACGGTGCCACATGCCTCACAGCACGCGCAACAAGGGTCCAACTGAGAGGCGTGTTCGGTGAACAGTTTATTTCACAATTGGGGATCTTACGAAATAACGCCTTTGCTTTATTTTTCAGGTGACGCTGAAATCAAATTTTACTTCTACTAAAATCTACCGTACCGAAATAAAAGACGTTTTACATCAAAAAGTCTGCATACACTTTGCTTGTGTCTTCTTAAAACGAAATTTAAATATTTCACTTTTGCCTTAGTTGCCGCCCTCTGCCCATGCGACACGATCTCGTGCTTTGGCCTGGCCCATTTTTCTGCCCACCAGATAAAAACAGTCGCGAACTTTGCAACATGTTTACGGTAAAAACGTGATTTTCGGCACAAAAACTAAACGGCTGCGGTCTGCGCTTGACCAAATGTGGCCCAGAGGCAAACTCCAATCCTTTGCCAACTGTAAATAAGTTGAGTTAAGCGGCAGGACACGCGCCAACCACCACAGAATCCGCCCCCGAAGCCACAGTCATAAAAATTAAACATTTGTAGCTTTGTCACGTTTGTGTTGACACTTTCTTATCACAGTCAAACCTCCCACTTTCGTCCCGCCTCTAGCTGAGCGGCACCACTCGACCCGGCCTTAAAATGTGCGTGTGCGTGTCAGTTTTGACTGTCAGTGCAACTCACCTGACCCCAGTCACCCACACACACACAGACAGACACATATGGTGGGCATTTTCATTAAAAGTGGGTGAGTACCATGCCGACGTGTCAGTCTGAGGCTGAGGCTAAAGCTTTAGCCGCGTGCCAAATGCCAAATGCCAACTACCAAACGAGGGCGAGCTACGAGTGGCATAATTTGCGGCGTTTTATAATTAAATGGAATCAGACTCCTCAACTGACAACTGACAGTTGCCTGCGACTGTGTGGTTTTTGATTTGGTCTAGCCAAAAACAATGCCAAGTAACAGCTGAAATTTGTTCCCTTGATAAAAAAGAAATGCTTCGAAAAACTTAAGTAAATAAATGATAAATGATTGTAGTTCAGCACAATACTTTACGTGAATAGAAACACTTTAACATGCTCGAAATCGGATTTCTTTCGCAAATCAGTCAGAAGAAGTTGGTAGCAAGAATATAGTATATTATACATTACTAGCAGGTACTCGGCGTGCATTACTACGCCCCATCCATTAAATCATCATATAGCAAAAATCGCGATTTTTTGACCTTTCCTTCTTCACCATCCGTTTATTTAGCCGTTTTCAGGATAATTTAAACCCATTATATAAGGTTGTCAAAAAAGTCTTGCGGCATTTTAATTGAATTTTCAACTTTGGAAGTCAAATTTGCCCTTTTTTTATGACGAGTTCCCAACGAGATGCCAACTTCATAATGCCCCTCTTATAAAAGATCGTCCCCTATTGGCAAAAAAACTCTAAGATTTCACAGGACTCTCTTGTGGCCAACTTCCGGACTACCAAGCTCGTTCGCCATGGAGGACAATAGGTGGTAATCACTTGGTGCGAGATCCGGACTATACGGTGGATGCAAAAGAACCCCTCCCCCCGAGCTCCGGAGCTTCGGCGCGTCACCAAAAGATGTGTGTGGCCTGGTCGTTGTCCTGATGGAAGACAATTCGGCCTCTGTTGATCAAAGATGGCCTCTTCTGCATGGGAGTGCTGCATTCCAAGCGGTCCAGTGTGTTGGCGGTACAGGTCCGAATTGAGCGTTTGGCCTTGGGGTCATGGATGATTCCCTGCCAATCCCACCAAACACACAGAAGAACCTTCCGGGTCGTCAATCCAGGCTTGGCAACCGTCTGGGCAGCTTCACCGCTTTTCGACCACGACCGTTTGCGCTTCACGTTGTCGTAAGTGACCCACTTTTCATCGCCAGTCACCATCCGCTTCAAAACGGGTCGATTTTGTTGCGATTCAGAACGATTCGCATGCATCCATACGGGCACCCATACATCGAGCTTCTTTTTTGAATCCAAGCTTCTTCAAATGGTTTAATAACGGTTTGATGGCTCATGCCCAGCTCTTGGCCGATGCTACGGCTGCTACTATGCCGGTCTCTTTCGATCAATTCAGCGATTTTTATCGCACTTTTTTCGACGACAGGCCTTCCGGACCGTGGCGCATCTTCGATCACCTCTGCACCCAGAACGAAAACGTTGAAACCATCGTTTTGCGGTGGAAATGGAAACTGTATCGGGTCCATAAACTGCACAAATTTTATGTGTAGCACTTAAAATTCTCATGTTTGCGACGCTATAACTCACGAAACGACTAAAAACAAACAAAATAAATCAAACACGTGTTAGCGTGAAAAGAGCTTTCCAAAAAGGAAATACCCGCAACCTTATATTCATTTGCAAACTAAGCGATTTCTAGGTCCGTTTCATCACTTACCCTTCTTCATGTCTATCAGATTTCATATACGATTTTTGCCTATTTCTAATATTTTTAAACCGATTGAAAGACACCTCTTATTTATCGGTCTTCAATTGCCAACCATCCAATCTTCTATAATCTAAACACATTATCAAATTTTGCAAGTTTGCTAATTTTGCGAATTCTTGGTACGTGTGATCTAAACTTCATATTTACCCATCTTGATGACAATCTAAACCCTTTTCGGATTTTTTTTTTGCGAATTTCGCGATTTTTTAAACGGATTGATCTACACCTTTTTCTTGCCCTTCTTCAATTGACAATTATTACATCTTCATGATAATCTGAACTATTTATAAATTTTTGCAATCAATTTATTGTTGAACTGTTCCATCTATACCTATTATTTGCTAACTTCAGCGCTTTCGTAAATACTCAAATGCAAATTTGGCAAATTTCGCGATATTTGGTCTGCACTTCTTTTATATGCGTCTTCAATTTTCATTTATCCTTTTAATAACCACATAACCCTACACTAAGTGGCTATCAAGATATCTTTGGTTAGTGCTGCACATTACGGTTGCAGCCGTTCCTGCTCATAGTGTATTTTTAATGTGCTGCTTACGAATAGACTATAGTCTATTTAGGATTTAAAAATAATGCGGATTACTGTACTACTTTTGTTTGACCAAAACTACCGGGAATTTGTTTATAAATAAATTTTTTTTATTTATTCTTGAAAATTCATTTCATTCCCCTCAAAGTAGTCTCCTCCGAATAACTTATATTAAAAACATGCTACAAAGTCCTCTTCTGGAATAGACTTGCATTTCTTCATCGTTTTGGTTTCTATCTCATTTATCGATTCAAAACGGTGTCCACGGAGCGGTCGCTTGAGTTTAGCGAATAGCCAATGCTAGCCCAAATGGTCACACAAAATGGTTTGCACCGTTATGTAGTAGTACGCAGTTACTGGGTGATGGAAATTAGACCGCGTGAATTAAGAGTGCCGTCGGCGGTAAAAAATAAAGTGAATAATGCATTTAACCTCCGGCTTCTTTATGAGCTTAAAAATGCCTAACCGGATGGCGCTAATCACGAATTAGAGCTCTGAGTCCGGTATTTTGGCCCATTCCTCAGTAACTGCTTTTCGAAGGACCTCAGTCGAGTTGAACTGTCGTCCGCCAGCATAAACACGACGTGCCAGGTTACCACACATGTTTTAAATTGTATTCATGTCCGGAGAACTCGCTGGCCATACTAAAAGCTGGATATTATAACCAGGCATACGCAGATAAGAGATCGTTGTGACAAAGACTCGTGTCTTTTGCCACCACCATGGCGCCTCTTCGACTAATAGACTCATCCGGAAAAGTTCGGAACAATCGCAACCCCTCTGTCCATTAGGTTTTGTCGTCCACTAAAATTGGAGTTTCTCAAAAGAAACAAAAGAAGTCATTTTAAAAGAGAACAAGGACATAAAATTATAAATTGAAAAGTTGAAATCAACGATATTCAAGGTATCTTTAAATGATACTCAATGTTTATATGTAAGATTCAGTACATATCTCACTGCCATTGATGGAACAGGTTTAAGCTTCAACGGACTCTAACCGACTTCGATATACCCGTTACTCATGAAAAAACAATTTTTACAGTGTTCCACATTTCTTAGTATGATCATCCAAAAAAGTATGCTACATTTTTTTACGTTAGCTGGTTATATAGCCATGGGTTCACTTTTTTGCTTGGATATGAACTTTTGTGTCATCCAATCTTTATCATTCAATCAGCGAATCGATTCATAATTGTTACATTGTACAAATCCTCTAAAAAGAAGCTACTACAAAACTGTAGGAGATATAAATTTTTCCAAATTGAAAGTCGGGGGGCGTGCCAGATTTAATTTTGTCGCAAAAATATAAGAAGCATTTTGTCCCATACTGTCAAACCTCTATCTCTTACCATTTGATTACTTTGAAATTTTTTAATTATTATAAAAAAAATAATAATTACGGACAGACGGACATGGGAGATAAATCGACTCGGCTATTGATGCTGATCAAAGAATATATATTTTTTATAGGTTAATTTTTTTTTTATTTGTACAACTTTTAACATGATTTTAGGTTTTTTTTTTTAATTTTTGGCATTCGGCTAATAAAAATATTTATTTTTTAGTTTTAATATGTTTTTTTATATGATGATACCATGGTTACAACATTTGCGATAATATGCCCTTCTAAAAAAAATAAAAAAAAAAGATAACCATATATAGCGTACTATCAAAGCACACCACGATAAATGGTTTGAATTGTATTGTATTCTGTTTTCGCAATGATAGAGTCGAATAGTAGTGACCGTACAAGGCAAAAAGTACTGAATTTTGTGAGGTGTTCAATACATAAATAAAAAGTGATTCGGGGGCGCGAACCTTATAATAAAAATATTATGAAATTCTCGGTTTTAGCTAGCATCTGGCAGAGACTCCCGCACTATAAGATGATGTTTTTTTTTTTTTTTTTTTACTCTCACGATGGTATCATAAGAGTATGGATCGGTAAGATCACAATATAATTTGGTATGCAAAAACAATTTTTTTAAGGAATTATTGATTAAACTACCATGGAGAGGGGATCGCAATAATCGCGGACGTCTTTCGGAACTCCTTGAACCTGCTTGGTTCGAACCTGGACCGCTTTTGACATAAGGAATAATTTCGATAAAATATTAAAAATTTAATAATTTATTTTTAAAGCTAATTTATTTAAATTTTATTTTTTTTTTAAAAATTTGTCAGATGCTCATTGCCCAATAGAGAAGGAATCTATAATATTATTTACAGATTTGAAATTAATACTTGTTTATTGCTTTCTACTGCTTTCAAAAAAAACTTCTTCTCGCAACAGAAGTTGATTCTTTAAAACCCATCAAGAATTTTGAGCTTCAGCAGCGTAATGTGTAATGTAGTCAAGCAAAGTTATTGCCCTAGTCAAGCGGACGAATACAAAGATTTCAGAACAGATGTGCTCAAAATGAAAATTTGTGGAAAAATTTATTAGTACCAGTTTTAAAATTTTTGGCTCGATTTTTAACTCCATGACATTAGGTGGAGTTTTAAGCCACAAATGCTGAGATACAAAATCTTTAATATAATAATGATTGTAAAAAAGATTAAATTTTATAAATTTAATGATAGGATAAGTGAATTAAATAAGTAAAAACAGTTATTGAGTAAATCTTGAGCGTGTGCAGTACAACAAAATGGCATCATATCCCCAGGACTATTATTAATCACACCAAACAAAAACGCTTTTAGTTGCCTCAGCCGCAGTGTCATTTAAAACTGAACGATCCATATGATTTGACAAACAGCGTTTTTTTTTTATGCTAAAATGAAGGCAAATTTTCAGGAAATGTTTTGGGCAAAACTCGCTTTGAAGGTCGACAAGCCGAAGCAGGGGGGTTTTTTATACAAATACCAGTAAAACGAGAGCATAAGTTAAAGTCGGCTCTAACCGACTTCGATATACCCGTTACTCATAAAAAACATGTTTAACAGTGTTCCTGCGTTCCTTAGTGTGGCCATCCGAAAAGTATGCAACATTTTTTTTAGGGTGGGAGGGGTGGTAGCGGGGGGGGCTTGGTTCACTTTTTTGCTCATAACTTGAGAACCGTTCATCCGATCTTTATCATTTCTTCGGCAAATCGATTTATTTTGCTAATTACTAACTATCTCTTGAATGTACAAATCGTCAATCTTTAAAACTGTAGGAGATATACCGTTTTTTCCAAATTGCGGGGGCGGGAGGGGGCGTGGCCAAAATTTGAAACAAACTTGATCTGCGTGCAGATAAAAGAAGCATTTGTCCCATACATGTCAAACCTCTATCTCTTACCATCTCTGAAATCTAGGTGTTCATACAGACAGACGGACGGACGGACGGACGGACGGACAGACGGACAAGGCTAAATCTACTCGGCTGTTGATGCTGATCAAGAATATATATACTTTTTATGGTCGGAAATGATTCCTTCTGACTGTTACATACATTTGCACGACTTTAGTATACCCTTTTTACTCTACGAGTAACGGGTATAAATATCTTCAATTTGAGGATCATTTTGATATGTTTGTCCTGTCAGTTGCCAATAAATTTAGAAAAATTCGAGGCATATTGTCACCAAACCCATGGCTTCCCATGACTTCCCATGACACCAACTCTCCATAAGATTATTGTGCACCTAAGGCAAATCATGGAAAATACGGTGCTTCCAGTCGGCTGTTTTGGCGAAGAAGCGTATAGACTTCATCACTCCTTTGAGCGATGTGTTTAAACGAGCTTTGGATACATCAGATTCAATAATTTCTTCCCTAAAATCGCGACGCAATAAAAAACATAAAAATCTTTCCCTTTCCATTGAGGTAATCCAGCTTTTTTCGTGTGAACACGAATACATAAATGATTTTTCAGAACAAGATGAGTTTGAAGACAACAGCCTACTTTTTCTTGAAAACTTTGAGCTGGAAAATGAAGAAAATGCTGAAAATAAAGAAAATTAACAAAATTTTTGGTTTTTCATCATTTTGGGGGCGGAAGAGGGCGTGGCGAAACTCCTATCTGCAACGTAAGCACGTTAAGGTGTTTGAATTTGGAAAGTTTTTATCTAAAAATGCACGTAAATAATTATTTTTCGATATTTTGGGCGGAAGGGGCGTTGACACGCCCATTTTTCTAAAATAGGTTTTAATGGTCTTTAACAACATAATAAAAACAAGTGAGAAAGTCGGTCAAGCCCGACTATGACATACTCTGTACCTAGAAAAGGAGCTGAATGCACTGTTGCTGCTGCTGCGCTCATCTCTAAGTTTCGCTCTCTCTATCTCTCTCTTTCTCTCCCCCTCTCTCTCTCCCTCTCTCTCTGTATTTCTCTCCCTCTCTCTCTGTCTCTCTCTCTCTCTCTAACATTGTGCGGCGTTGGTTGTGAAAGGGTGGGAGGGGGGTGGAGGGTGGTGATTCACTTAATTGCTCATAACTTGAGAACCACTGATCCGATCTTTATCATTTCTTCCGCAATTCGATATATTTTGGTAATGACTAACTATCTCTAGAAGGTACGAATCATCTATCAACAAAACTGTGGGAGATATGACGTTTTTTCAAAATTGCGGGGGCGGGAGGGGGCGTGGCAAAAATTGAAAATAAACTTGATCTGCCTGCAAGTATAAGAAGCATTTGTCCCATACATGTCAAACCTCTATCTCTTACCATCTCTGAGATCTGTTTGTTCATACGGACGGACAGACGGACAGACGGACAGACGGACGGACAGACGGACAGACGGACATGGCTATATCAACTCGGCTGTTGATGCTGATCAAGAATATATATACTTTATAGGGTCGGAAATGATTCCTTCTCCCTGTTACATACTTTTGCACAAACTTAATATACTCTATGTACCTTCGGTACAGAGTATAAAAACCTCAGTGAAAAGTCTCTTTATAAGTCTCGATAAAGTGGTAATTTTCCCCATAGTATAATCGAATGAGAAAGAGTTTTTTGAATGCAGAAGTTTCCGACCATTTTCCTCGAATTATTTCGCGTACTATATGACTATAATAAATAATAAATATAATAAAATTTTCCCCATACAAACTTTTCCGACGCTTTCTACTTATACTGTACCGCATTTCCGCATGGATTTGCGTACTTAACCAAAGCTGGCCCAAGCATCTCCGAGCACTCTATTCTGACCAGCTCTCTGTCCTGGTTTTGAGTTTTAATGCATTCCTGTGGCTTTTAAAGCTCTCTCTCTCAATAATTTCATTTGCATTCTCTCTATGTATGTTTGGGGTCTAAATTTATGGCAAGTCATTTGAGCTTGAGTCTCGGTTTCAGTTTCAGTTTCAGTTTCGAGTGCGTAAAGGAGTAAGCAAGTTGTGGACAACTTTGTTGCCTTGCAACTTTAATGAGTTGCCGCCCGAGACCGCACAACTTGTCATTTCGAGGGTTCTGAAATTGAAAAAGTTTAATGAACATGCGTATTTGATTAAGGTGTACATCAGCAAGCACCAGCGGAAGCAAGACCTGCGAGTTGGGTTGAGTGCCACCGCCTTTGAGCTCCGAATGCAATCACAAAAGTTGACTGCCAGCGACTGTCTTTGACACCTTCCATTGAACGGTAGAAGGAACTGTATCACGCTGTGATTGTGTGAAAACCCCCAAAATCCTATTTATCTGCTCTTCGCCTTTGAAGTGAAAAAATCCTTCTCTGGCCTAGAAGCAATTCAATTAAATGCAGAGCTGCATGAAATACAATTTGAGCCCAGCAGGCAGTTTTTTTTAGGAAATCCATAAAATGCATCGCATGCCATCAAAGGCTCAAAAGTTTTTGGGCATAGGTGCCGGGGCATTTATTATTGGCAACCAGAAGAGCTCCCACACACGTGCACACGGCATATTTGTCTCAATTGCAATCAAACTTTCGGCTTCTTTTCTGTCGGTTGCCAGGCAAATTGCTCAAAAGTTGAATTGACTCAAGAAGTAGCAAGAGAAGGACTTCGTTGTGTCATCCTTGTGCCTTGTACGTATTTAACTTGCAATTTGAGCCAAATTTCGCAGGCGTATTAAAAAGTTTTCGGGTAGCTTGTAAGTGGAGCAGAAGAGCTCTTTAATTGCCAGAGCTTAAGGAAATCAAAAGTGCACACGAAATTCACGGACACAGTGCACTCAGGCACATTTCCAACTGGATTTGACTTGAGCACAGTAGGCAAGTAAATAAGTCAAATGTCTGCTTTGTTTCACTTTCGCATTTGCATGGGAAAATATGCTAATAAAGCTTATATTCCACTTTTGTTTCCTCTGGCTTACTTCCGCGCGTTATGCACACATAAGTTAGTCATACTAATTGCCCAAACTGTTCAAATGAAATGCGTTGTTTGCTCTCCTAAATTGCATTTCAGTTTGCCAAACAGCAAATACATCTAGTCCAACATTGCCATTTGCATTTCCCGTAACAGTTTGTTAAACTTTGAACTTTTGCAAATTACATGAGTCCTGCCACAGGATGTTTGCTGTTTACTGGCCGTCGTCCTGTTTGCCCGTGCTAATGTGCTGCTGAAATCCCAGACAAAGCCAAAAGCAGGCAATGTATGGCAAAAGCCCAGAGTTTTGACACTTTGAAATTGAATTTGTTATCAAATTAGTTGCATCAAATTACCATTAGAAGGCAATTTGATGAGTTTTATATAATTTCATCTACATGGATACGTTACGGATGAAAGCGGGGCGAGGCTCACTGAGAAAACTAGACTCGTTACAAAACACATTTAGGTATTAAAAAAATCCATGAATTTTAGTAATTCATTTTGTTATTCAGAAAAAAATTTTCCATAAAAATAAAAGGATTTCTTGGAAAATAGTCTTATACTATAGAACAAGAAAGGAATTTAAAGATAGAACAGAATCTGTGAAATTTTCACAAGGATCGGTTAACAAATAGCTTAACTTCTTTTGTCATATATCGCACTTGAGGCACAACTCAAAATTGATCGTATTGATTTGAGTTGTGACTCTTTAGCTGACTGATGAGTGACTATTTAGAACAGGGCTGCCCAGAATAAGCTTACTGCAGCGTGAAAACCAATACAAATGCACAAAATACATCTCAAGCAAGAACAACCACGAGAAATAGAAAGTGAATACCAATTATTGTTTGTGTGTGTGGTCGTTGCTGTGTAAAGCACATGAGCAAGGCGAGCGCTGACATGGTGAAGCCGAGCGAGGGCAAAATTGCCAGTGCGTTGTGCATGCTAGAAGCGAACGACAATACACAAGAAAAGACAAACAACTGTTCAGCCGTCTCTTTCGATCACACAGGGATGCATCAACTGGCCCTCAGCAGAGGTTGACGGCTGCACCTTGTTAATTCTGCCTTGAGCAACTTTGTTGTTGCGTTCGAGTTTGCCCGAGACATAGGAAAGAGAGAGAGAGAGAGAGAAGAGAGACACATATGATGTTGTTGTTGCAGGTCTGCCAACAACAAAACCCTAACTCGAAACGATAGAGACATAGAGCATATAAGTTTATTGTTGCGTTATGCAAGATATACTTAACATGGTAGCCGCAATCGCTCTCCACAAGCACAGAGAAGAGAAAATGTGTGAATGTATTTGTGTGCTTTTGCACTGCTCAAAGTTTGGAGCAAGGTATACTAAACAAGGTAGGCTCACTTGCTCTCTCACAACTCTTTATATTTGTGTCAAAGAGAGCGAGAGCGAGAAGAGTAATATATTTCAATACAAAGCCCACTAAGAAAACCACAAAAAATTCGTGCGCGGAGATGCTTTGCTTACAACAGTTGCCTACTGACTGAAATTTATCAAGTTGTCAAGAGAGAGAGAGAGAGTGAGTGAGTCTACCTTGTTTAGTTTACCTTGGTTTGGAGTACGGACGTGACTAGTAGGCTATAAACTGGGTTATTTTTTAAAAGATTATTTTGAAACTATCCAGATAACATTGAATCCACAAAAGGTCATCTAAATGGCTGTCACTTAATCTGTTTATCAAAAATTGCTTTATTAAATTCATGGTGGAAAATGTAGATTCACAAATATAAAATCGTGGACAAAAGTATTTTGACAAAAAAAAAATTTATTTATGTAATTCATTCGTGATCGATCTGCAAAAGTATGGCCCATTTGAATGGAAATTTAAATTTGAGTACTTAGCTACTGATTTGCATTCAAATCGGCCTTACTTTGCAGATCGATCACGAACTCACATGTTATAAAAATGAATAAAGTAAAAACTACAATTTACAGATAAAACTGAGTACTATAACTTGACATT
This sequence comes from Lordiphosa stackelbergi, assembly GCA_018904235.1. Taxonomy (NCBI): domain Eukaryota; kingdom Metazoa; phylum Arthropoda; class Insecta; order Diptera; family Drosophilidae; genus Lordiphosa; species Lordiphosa stackelbergi. The sequence goes on from JAEIFU010002480.1 coordinate 40,399, forward strand.
TACAAATTTTTAAACACTAAACCATTTCTAGGACATAGGGTCCTTACAAAATGGGTATATAAGCAATTTTTTCCTTTTTAATGTCCATTTTACAGTTTATCCATAAAAGATTTGGAATTTCTGAAGCCAGATTCGGGTTAAGCGTGAAAAACTTGTCTAGAAACAATCAATTTTTTACCATTTTAGTTTTTGTGCTGAGAATAAACTATATTGCTAACTATAACTACTGCAATATTTTGTGTTTCAAGAGGATTATTGTAAATTAAAATATGCCCGTCGATTTGCTCAAAGTCCTTAAATCTTTCGACGATTTCGATTGAAAGTGTATTGACTGCATCTGCATAGTTTAAAATTATGTTCGATTTTAATGAGATCTGACAGATCCTTGTTTTTATTTGGGTTTTGAGGCAACAGATTATTCTCTTGAAGTTATGAAGAGCTTAAACTAATTAAAATAGAGTTTTATTGCGGCCCTGTAGTTGGAGATTAAGTTGGTTTTTAAAAGAACAGCAAGTCTAGTACAAATAACGAACTTCGGTTAGATGTTATTCTATTTCCAAATTGTTCTTTCTCTAATAAAGACGTGACTTCTTCTCGAAGATTATATAGACGTTCTAGACTCTTGCCCTGACTTAGCCATCTTACGTCCGTGAACAAATATAAGTCCCCATAATCTACTTAAAGATCGTCAAAAAAGAACTTAAGTTTAACTTAAGTATAGTCATTACATTCAAAACTTCTAAAATGTTTGCAAATAATGCTTGTTAAGGTAAATTTTTATTTAGATGACCAACAAATCCAAGTTTTTTGCCTTTTATGGAAAAAAAAATGCTACACTTTCATTAAAAAATCAGAAAAATTTCCGAAGCTTTGAATTTTTTTTTTTTGCTCGAAATACAAAAATTTTCCAATTTCCTCAGTTCTTCGAGTGATTGTATTTGCCGATAGTGGAATTTCTTTCAACAAATTAAAAGATTCTTCGCCGTACTGACCAAAAATTTCTAAGACTTCAAGACAAAGCTCTTTAAAAAAAAACAAGTAAGACCGTTGCAGTCGAGTAGCCCGACTTCAATATACCCTGTACAATTGACAACGAGAGCGTAAGTTAAAGTCGGCTCTAACCGACTTCGATAAACCCGTTAGTCATGAAAAAACATGTTTAATAGTGCTCTTGCGTTCCTTAGGGTGACCATCCGAAAACTATGCAACATTTTTTTTTAGGGTGGGTGGGGTGGTGGCGGGGGGGCTTGGTTCGCTTTTTTGCTCATAACTTCTGAACCGTTCATCCGATTTTTATCATTTCTTGGGCAAATCGATTTATTTTGCTAATTACTAACTATCTCTAGAAAGTACGAATCGTCTATCTTCAAAACTGTGGGAGATATAACGTTTTTTCCAAATTGCGGGGGCGGAAGGGGGCGTGGCCAAAATTTGAAACAAACTTGATCTGCGTACAGATAAAAGAAGCATTTGTCCCATACATGTCAAACCTCTATCTCTTACCATCTCTGAGATCGACGCGTTCATACAGACAGACGGACAGACGGACGGACGGACAGACGGACATGGCTAAATCGACTCGGCTATTGATGCTGATCAAGAATATATATACTTTATAGGGTCGGAGATGTTTCCTTCTCCCTGTTACATACATTTGCACAACTTCATTATCCCCTTTTACCCATTTTTAATGGGTACAGGGTATAAAAAGGTGTGAGTGTAGCTAGCACTCACGAGTCTTTGATGTGAAACATGATGCTTAGTCTAAGAGCTTATTTTCAAATCACAAGCTCTCTCAATGGTATATAAATCAGCAAGGGCACCCTTTCGAAAGAAGAAAATTAACGGGGATTAGAAATCCAGATCCCGACCAGATCCATCCAAGCTTGATCCCATTTACACCCCGACTAGATCCCACTCAGATTCTACGCAGTTCCCACGTAGATACCGCCCAGATCCTACCCAGATCTCGCCCAGATTCCTTCCAGGTCCCACCCAGATCCCCCCAGATCCCATGCAGATCCCGCCCAGATCCCTTCTAGATCCCATCCCGATACCTGCCAGATCCCACCAGATCCCACCCAGATCCCTTCCAGATCCCGCCCAGATCCCATCCAGGTCCCACCAAGATCCCATCCAGAATCCACCCAGATCCCTTCCAGATCCCACCCAGATCCCGCCCATATCCCTTCCAGATCCCATCCCGATACCTCCCAGATCCCATCCAGATCCCACCCAGACCCCACCCAGATCCCATCCAGATCCACCCAGATCCCACCCAGATCCCGCCCAGATCCCTCCCAGATCCCATATAGATCCCATCCCAGATCCCGCCCAGATCCCTTCCACATCCCAACCAGATCCCTATCAAATATTACCCAGACTCCTTCCAGATCCCAACCAGATCCCAACCAGACCCCAACCAGATCCCTTCCAAATCCCACCCAAATCCCATCCAGATCCCATCCCAGATCCAGATCCCATCCCAGATCCAGATCCCATCCCAACCAGATCCCGCCCAGATACTACCTAGATCCCGCCCAGATCCCACCCATATCCCAGTCAAAGTCTAACCAGATCCCAGCCACAAATACCACCAGATCCCACCGAGATCTTTCCCGGAACGCACCCAGTTGCCCCTTTTCAGCTTCTTTTTTTTATACCCTGTACCCATTGAAATGGGTAAAAGGGGATTATGAAGTTGTGCAAATGTATGTAACCGGGAGAAGGAAACATTTCCGACCCTATAAAGTATATATATTCTTGTTCAGGATCAACAGCCGAGTCGATTTAGCCATGTCCGTCCGTGATCGAGTTTGTTTCAGATTTGCAAAATTTCCCCCCCTCCCCCCTTAAACCGCAAAAAACTGTCAGAGCC
>JAEIFU010002481.1:0-43273 GCA_018904235.1 Lordiphosa stackelbergi
ACTTGCAAATCCTCATCATCCGAATCGCTCCAGGCGGGTTTGCGTTTGATGGTGGTGGAACCTCTTCCACCTTCCTTATCCGGCTGCTGCTCTCTCCTCCTCTCTGCTCCCTGGTGCCACTTCGTCCCACCGATTTGGCCCAGTTGGAGAGAAATCTTTGTTTATCACCAAAGACCACTTTTTCCAGGGGCACCCCACATGGGAAGTGGCTGGCTTTTGCTCCGTTTGCTCCTCCTGCTTGGCATAGACAGTCATTAGTGTTGCAGGCTCTTCCAGGCCATCGCTGGATTCGTCGCCACTCATTTGTTTAACAATTGTTTTATAGACAATTAAAGTAAATTTAGGTGAATTTATTTGGTTACACGTGCCAGGCCAGTGTGACCTTAATGGGTTTGTTTACTAGTTATCGATAGTTTGAGTGATCGTTATCGCAGTCTCAGCTGTGGCCAGTGTGTACACACTGTTTACTGACAAAAAGCAAGGCGCTTAGATTTGAATACACAAAATCTTGAGGGTCAATATTTGTTGGCAAAAGCTATTTGTACACTTATATATTCTAGCTGAAGTAGAAAAAATTGTATAGCTCTTTGAACACTAAGTTTGTATTTAATCTATTTGTTAAAACGCAAATTCTTTTTAATATCATTGGCTTCATTTGCTAAATTTTTGGACAGTTTCGAGTTTACGGTTGATTGCAATAAATCATTTGCCCATCAATTTTACGCTGGCTCTATGTCTCGCTACGTTTGCACATAACTTCAAAATTTGGGAATGAGATTAAGTAAGACGTGGAAAATGCAGTGGGCTGGTGATAGATCCTATCCCGTCCCGTCAATAAGGGACACAACCAAATTTTCAAGTCGCGCGGAAATTCCAGAATTAAAAATGTTTCCCTTCCTGTCTTGTGAATGCTGAACAGACTATAGCATATTCTTCTTCCTAAGGACATAAGAATTTAATGTCAAGGGACATTTACTTATAAGTGCGCACCTATATTTATTTGTTTAATATTACCTCTCAGGATATTCTTTTCTGATCAATTTATGTAAATCAACGCAGTATGAGTGTGTAACTATTTCAACATGTTTTTACTATGTGTCTTTATTTTGCAGCAACCAAAACAGGGATACTTCATTTCTTAAAAAAAGAAAAATATGAAGCAAATTTACCTTTCTTTTTAAAAGCGGAAACAATAAATATATTTTTAATAAAGGTCACATATCGCAGTGGTTGCGTCCATAGGACAAAATAAAAAATCGATCACAGAATTTTTGAACAAAATATAGACAAATTGTCTCTTAAATGTCAAACTTCTTAATGGCAATCGGGTTTTTTCTGGAAACCTACCGGGACCTTACAAAAATTGCCTTGAAAGCGTGAGCACTTGTTCAATTTTGCAAAGCAGCTGCACGCAGGCCGAATATTTTACAACAAAAGCGATCTTCAAAGTGTTCAGTCGATTAATTACGTTCCCGAATTAAAACTATTTTAGTGAATTTTGAAGATAAAGGTATTTATTTTAAGTTCCTATATTAATAAAAGCCAACTTGCGTTGTATTAATATTGAAATTACTGCTTTAGTTTATTCTGTTTTTGAACATTTTTTTGTGCGTCTTTATAATGTTTACTTAAGGTTTTAACTGTGTTCCCCCAAGATCCCCCGATTCATTTCTTTTTCAGTGGAATTGTGTGTATCTTAAGATAATACAAAAATAAAGTTAGCTACAGATATTTGCAGATGTGTGCACAATTAACAATATACTAACTCCGTTTTTTTTTCAAGGTCAATTTTGCCTTCCAGCAGCTGCTTTGCCTTGAAGTTGTGCTGTGTCTTTGTGTTCGTCATTCGTGTTTAGTGTTCTTATTAACTTTAAATTATAATTTTGATTGCACTTCTCTTTTTCGATTTTATTTTGGTAGGCGACTATTATCAGTGTGTATTTACACACTTCTATATTTTCAACTTTTGGTGCACAGAAATGGGCACCAATGCAGAAAAAAATTACTGGAGGCGATGATGTGCAAAGCAGTTTTGAAAATATCGGCTACATGTCTCCGATGAGCGATCTTATAAAATTTTTTTGGTACATATGTAAAATTTATGGATTTTGGATTCAATACAAACTAAATAGTTAGGGTTTTTCGGGCAGTGCCCCGACAGCAAAATACCCTGTCCCAAGTAATAAGGTTCCTATAGCTTTGAACTCCTTTTATTTTAAAATTTATTTAAATAAATGGGGAGGCGCACTTGCATATCTTCGGTGTTTTTGCTGTAGTGGTATACAGAATAGACAGATATTGGGCCTTACTGAATATATATTAAGTCACTAGGTTCAAGCTAAAAAATTGTAGCTCTGACAGTTTTTCGCGGTTAGAAGAAGGAGGAGGAGGAATTTGCTAAATCTGGAGCAAACTTGATCTGGGTACAGTATACACCGACATACATGCAAAAATTTGTGGCTCTACCTCTTATAGTCTGTGAGATCAACGCGTTCATACAGAAAGAGAGACAGTTTTTCGCTGCTAAAAGATGGAGGAGGTGGAATTTTCCAAATCTGAAACCAACTCGATGTGGGTACGGTATACTCCTACATACATGCAACAATTTGTGGCTCTATCTCTTATGGTCTCTAAGATAAACGCGTTTGTACAGAGAGAAAGACAGTTTTTCGCTGTTAAAAGATGGAGGAGGAGGAATTTTTCAAATCTGAAACAAACTCGATGTGGGTACAGTATACACCTACATACATGCCAAAAATTGTGGCTCTATCTATTACAGTCTCTGAGATCGACGCGTTCATACAGACAGACAGACGGACAGACGGACATGGCTAAATCGACTCGGCTGTTGATGCTGATCAAGAATATATATACTTTATGGGGTCGGAGGTGCTTCCTTCTGGCTGTTACATACATTTGCACAACTTCATTATCCCCTTTTCCCATTTTTTTAATGGGCACTGGGTAGGGGGTAAAAAGGGTATACTAAAGTCATACAAATATATGTAACGAGCAGAAAAATATTTCCGACCTTATAAATATATTCTATATTATTCTTGATCAGCATCACAGCCAGTCCTAGGCTTGTCCGCCCGTCTGTCCGTCCGTCTTCCGTCCGTCTGTCCGTCGTCTGTCTGTATGAACGCGTCGATCTCAGAGATGGTAAAGATAGAGGTTTGACATGTATGGGACAAATGCTTCTTTTATCTGCACGCAGATCCAGTCTGTTTCAAATTTTGGCCAGCCCCCTCCCGCCCCCGCAATTTGGAAAAAACGTTATATCTCCCACAGTTTTGAAGATAGACGATTCGTACTTTCGAGAGATAGTTAGTAATTAGCAAAATAAATCGATTTGCCGGGAAAATGATAAAAATCGGATGAACGGTTCTCAAGTTATGAGCAAAAAAATGAACCAAGCCCCCCACCACCCCACCCACCCTAAAAAAATGTTGCATACTTTTCGGATTTTCACCCTAAGGAAAGCTTAGGAGCACTGTTAAACATGTTTTTTCATGAGTAACGGGTTTATCGTTAGAGCCGTAACGCTCTGGTTTCCAAGACCCTTTTCGGATATTTTAATCTTACGTTCTCTGTTGGTCATTTGCTGTCCACAGAAGAGTCATCCTAAAGTAATTCTTTGTCCCAAGTTTGAGTTAAGGCCTTCTTTCTATGTGGGCCGTTAGTTGCCTCATTTTGGGCGAAAAAACTGCCTTGTATAGCCGTTATTTTGTTTTAAACGATTCCCAAGTCACAAGTAGATAATAATCCCAGAAAACATCGTTAATGATATTCATTTAGCTGAAGTGATAAGGAAAATGTGCGTCAAATTTTACTTTATTGGGTACAATAAATATTCATCGATGATCGGATTATGAACTAAAATATTAATTCTAAAAATCGGGGAAACGCTGATTAGCCCTTCCTTAGGGACACCACTTAAAAAAACGCCCTTCTACGTAGACCTCATGGGAAACCACGTTAAAAACCCCTTGAATTTTACCTCAATAGGTGGCGTGGAAAAGAGTTCAAAACAGATCAAATAGGTGTAAAGATTTCCTCTTACCCATTAAAATTCAAGCAAATGTTCCCCTAGTCTGAAAATATTTTTTAATATTTTTGAAAACAAAACATTATACCCACCAGAAAATTTCGTTCTTGAACAGCTCGCAAAAATTTCGTTTGCGAGCCTTTTTCGAACCAACAGCATCGGTTCTTCGTTTTTCGTCAATATCATTTTTCTCCCTATTCACATATCATATTCAAGCTCGAATCACAGATGAGAGAAATCTAGATAACAGGTTTGCTCGGTGCCTCTTCGCTGCCAGCTGCGCTGCTGTGGCGCTTAGGTTCGATTCTCGCCCTGTCTTGCTCTATCGCGGTTGTATTTTGTTTGCGGCAATGATGGATGATGAGTCCGTGACGAAGACAACGACCATCTAATATCTAGACTACAGCTTTGCTCGGTCGAACCCAGTTCAGTTTCAGTCTTCGTCAAGAACTCGAACCGTCTTCGTCACGGAGTCGAACCTTTTACTCTGTCTCACTCCAACCCATCAGCCATCGCCATCATGGCAAACAAAATACAACCGCGATAGAACAAGACAGGGCGAGACGAACCTAGCGCACCGCGAGCGAAGAGGCACCGAGCAAACGTGTTATCTAGATTCCTCTCATCTGTGATGCGATAGTTTTACGATACTCTCGCTTGACGTTCGCTTCGTGGTGCAGTGGGAGTGCTTGTGCTCTCGCTCTCTCTCGCGATCAAGGTTTGGCTGCCGTTGCGCTTGTCATTGATTTTTTTTTTTGTGTTTGTGCTGTGCTCTAATATAACTATTCAAGTTTTTTAAAGTTAAATAAAGTATTTTTTGTTGTGCTGTGCTAACTGCTGCTCGCTGTAACTTCTGTTTGGAGGTAAGTGCATCACCTTCTGTTTCCATTAGTTATTGTTTGACCCCTGTAGGAAATTTGGTAACATTGAAGACATGATTCATGCCGGGTGTAGTAAGGGGCCTGTCATACGATTCGTTTCATTTGGCTATAATGATAATGAAGTCTGTCTTGAACAAAAATGAAGATTGACAGGAAGCCATCGTAGACAAGCAACCACCCCGCCGCACTCACCCTTTCTTCCTCGCCCCTTGGGCCTGTGGTAAGCTTGAGATGCTTGCTTGATGACACGCGTAATTCGAGTCAAAATATGCAATTAAACAAAAACTTCTTGACTGTAAAAATATTTGCATAACTTGAGCAAACAAATGTCAGAGCACGTCGTCTCGGAGCTGGAAGACAATGCTAAGTTGTTGTTGAACTTGTCATTACGCACACAACTCTACCCCACCACCACCACCCCTCTCGCCCAGAGGGGTGGAGCTTACACTAAAGTGTAGATTAATAGCCTGGGCGTTAAAGGAGAGACCCTGTGAGAGGGTTGGCAGAAATCAGCGCTCGTAAAATTTACGTAAAATTCATTAAGCGCAACAAAAGACGGCACAGAAAACAGGTTGCCTGGCTGGCTGATGGGATGGGGTGGGGTGGGATTGGAGCGGCGACGGTGGCTACACACAATCATTTAGACAAAGCCTTGCATAGTTGATAAGGCGCGTCGACGTGGCTTGTGGTTCCGTTCCCCTAAGTGTCTGCCAGCGGGCGTCAAGCGCCACTGAAAGCAACAAATTTTTGTCATTTCAAAGGACACAGCCAGCTGCACCCGCCCTCCTCCTCCTCCTGCTCCTACTGCTCCTCCACTGGTGCAGCAAGGCGAAGCGAAGCGCATCCATAGTGCTCCTTAAGTAGCCGGGAGCAAATGTTGTAGTTGCCGTCACAGTGACTGACAGATTAGCGTGTTGACATTAAGTTGATCCTGTTGGCCTGGAAAGGATGATGATGATGATGATGATGTTGCCCGATATTGGTATTGCTGCGGTCCAGTTGGTAAAATGTTGATAAAGCTGCATTGCGCTGACCTTACAGCATGTTGTGGTTATGCCCGAACCACCTGCCGCTCGGATTGTGTGTGTGTGGGAGTGGGTGAATGCGCGTTATCGTGGCCGCTGTGGTATGTAATGAGTTTTACGCTGTTGTGTGTGCCTTGGGCAGGGACAGGGGCAGGCAGGCAGGCAGAAAGGGAACTGGTGGCCAGCACATTTTGACCATTCAATTTGCTTTGGGCCCAATGGAAAATTTTACGAGGCCAAATAAGCCGGGTTTGGGCTAATGCCGGTAATTATCAACTTTTAGTAACTGATGTCAATGGCGATTTTGGTGGTGATTGGGGTGGATTCATCGGTGAACTCTCATCGGTAAACTCTTGGATTTTTAAAGGAATAGGCTCTTTGCGGAGTAGACCTTTCCCAGGCAAATCCTCAAAACATTAGCGCGACTTCAATTGCTATTCTTTGAGTCTATTTGGAAAATCATCCTCTCATAATACCGATAGCAAAGTATTGCATCAGGGCCGACCAGCCCTAGCCACCGGGGGCCGAAGTCACCCGGTTATTCACACCGAATGCTAGGCGAAGTCAAGAGAGCTAAAGGTATATTTTTCTGCGCTCTCCTAAACTGAGTTCATCGACACACTTTTGTTGAGATAATCCACGTCAAAAGTTGTGAAAAACACGAAACTAGTAACATCAAAACGTTGTAAGACCGTTTTTGAAAAAAAAGGTGTGAGTGTCGTTTACACTCACGAATCTCTGATGTGAAACATGATGCAAACTTTCAAAATCATTGCATATGATTTCTTTCAAAAAGAGAATAAAACTAAAAGGAAGCTGAAGTACCAAATAACTTCCTAATAAGCACCGTTTATACACTGTTAGGTAACTGTTCAGCCGCTGTTTTGTCACCGTTTATTCACCGTTAAGTAACAGTTCTGCTTTGTCACTGTTTAGTCACTGTTAAGTCAAGTCGATGTTCAGTTACCGTTCAGTCACTGTTTTGTCACTGTTTAGTCACTGTTAAGTCACTATTCAGTCACTGTTTAATCACTGTTTAGATACTGTCAAGTCACTGTTCAGTCACCGTTTAGTCACTTTTTAGTCAATGTCAAATCACTGCTTAATCACGGTTTTGTCACTGTCATGTAACAGTTCAGTCACTGTTTTGCACTGTTTAGTCACTGTTGTGTGACTGTTCAGTCACTGTTTAGAAAGTGTAGTGTTGCTGTTTATTCACTGTTAAGTCACTGTTTTGTCACTGTGTAGTCACTGTTTAGTCACTGTTTAGTCACTGTTTAGTCACTGTTTTGTACTGTCAAGTCACTGTTTTACTGTAGGTAATTATTTAGTCACTTTTAAGTCACTGTTTAGTCACTGTTAAGTCACTGTTTAGTCACTGTTTAGTCACTGTTTAGTCACTGTTTAGTCGCTGTTAGAAAATGATCCCCTCTTTCCACCCTCTTTCACAGCGTCACGTGACGCTGAAATTAAATTTTACTCCTACTAAATTCTTCCGTACCGAAATTAAAGATGTTTCACATCAAAAAGTGCGTTTACACTCACGAGGCTTTGATGTGAAACATGATACTTAGTTTAAGAGCTTATTTTCAAAATCTCAAGCTTTTTCAATGGTATATTAATCAGCAAGGGCACTCTTTCGAAAGAAGAAAACTAGCAGGGAGTAGAAATACCAGGAACAAGATCACTTCCTGCAGCGTTCTTTCATTTTTTTCAGGAAGTCATGTTTATGGTGCTGATCCATAGATAAATGATGATGTTTCACCCACCCAGATACCACCAAGGTGAGATCTCAGATACCACCCAGATCTCACCCAGATCCCTTCCAGATTCCACTCAGATCCCATTCAGATCCTACCCATATCCCACATAGATCCCGCCCAGATACCACCCAGTTCTCGCCCAGATCCCACCCAATTCCGTCTCAAATACCACCCAGATCCCACCAAGATCTTTCCCAGAACCCACCCAGTTGGCACTCTTCAGCAACTTGCCTACCTCTTCGCTTCTCCCCTCTGCCCATCCTCTTGTGTGTGTGTTTGCCGGGAAACTCCACAAAACAACAACACAAAATATGAATGACGTCAGCGTCACGTGACGCTTAAATCAAATTTTACTCCTACTAAATTCCTCCGTAACGAACTTAAAGATGTTTCACTTCAAAAAATGTCAAACTTTATTTTGGTATTACCAGATTTTTACTATTGGCATTAGAGTTACCTGTTCCCGACTTATAAATAGTACACAGAAAAAAATAAGATCAAATATCAAGATGGTATTTCAATATAATTTCGATTTTATTATAAAAATAAATTAAAAAATTGGTACTACAAATAATAATACCCTTTTGATATTTGCAAAATATATCTTTGATACTAAAGTCCTACAGGTATTTTGAAAATATAGCTTTGATACTTCAAACACATATCATTGTAATTAGCAAATATCAGATTGTTGATCTGGAAAAATATCACTTTAATATGTTCGAAATGTAAAAGTGATATATTCGAACATATCATCTGGGTATTTTTCAGATGAAGGCCGATTTGATACTAAAGAATATCAGATTGGTACTAAATATCGTGATCTTTTTTTCTGTGTACCCATCGTATTACCTGCGACCTCTCTCATTCACATATTCTCAGAATTTCTCTGCTCTTGCCAGTAATAACAAGTAAGAGCGTTGCAGTCGAGTGGCCCGACATACACATACAAAACACACAAATCAAACGCACACACACACACACACACACACACACACAGGCACAGCGGCCCCCCTCCCCGTCTCTAGCAAAATTATTTTTTTTTTAATTTTTATATTATTTTGTAGAAAAGCTTTTTATTTACATTAGTTTTTTTGGTGCCTTTTTCTGGCTTTCTTTTTTTTTTTTATTTTTTGGTTAGCGTTAGCTATCTCCTTGGTATTCGTGTTACAGTGTATATACGGTTTGTGATTTGAGCTTTCTAGAATTTTTTTACAGTTTAGTCTTGTCAGTGAGTTTGTGTTTCTTAGATAAAGATCCTTAGGGAGGAATTTTTTTAGCCTTCTTTTCTTTTTCGCCCTTGCTTCCTTTTGGGTCGAATAGTCTTCCTAGCAAGGTGGTTTGGGTGAGCAGCCAGTCTTTCTGTATAGTCTCTGGTCTGCTTATTACTAACATCGCCCACCTTATCCGATTTTGAGGTTTTCCCAATAATTCTCGTCCTCATGTACCAATGAGCCCCGGCTATGCGTCTTAGGATTTTGGTCTGCAGAATCCTTATGCGATCTTGGTGTATGCCGTACCTCCATGCAGGTGCGAGTATGCTTTTTTATATGAGTACCTTGTTTCTGAGTCACAGTTTGTTCACCTTTTGAGTCTTCATCTGTATTGATTTGACCAGACCGCTAATATGCGATCAAGTTAAACTCCTAGGTATCGGTAACCTGCTCTCCTTGGAGAAAAACTCCTGAGCAATCGTCTTTTCTCAGGATGTAGGTAACACTAGCACACTTTGAGTGATTTAGTCCTATATTCCAATTTGAAGCACCAATTTCCGATTCTTCTTAGATATTCTTGCATCATGTCAGAAGCGGTATATATGCAGGGATCCCTTGCCCAACAGTGCAGTGTCGATCATAAAATCGTTTCTGGTGACGATGTGGGGATTTCGTTGGGCCTAGGACGCTTCCTTGTGGGACACCAGCGCTGATTAGCTTTGTCTCTGATGCTTCTCTCTTGGACTACCGTGAAGGTTCTTCCAGTCAGAATTGTTTCGTGCATAACTTTGGTGTTTTTGCTCGGATTTTATTGCGCTTTTCAGAATGGATAGATTATATCTATATATTAAGCCACGAGGTTGTAACTTGAAAATTGTGGCTCTGACAGTTTAAGGGGGAGGGGGGGAAAATTTTGCAAATCTGAAACAAACTCGATCTGGGTACGGTATACACCTATGTACATTAAGTCGGACATTTTATGTATGTAAAAATGTAAGGCCAAACTGATACCCTCTTAAAGGATTGCCGCTTTCGTCTAAAATTGCATAACAAACAAAATTTTTCAGAAAAAAAATTTCAGTTTTAGGGTCTGCGACTTGGATTCAAAACCAAAAGTATTATCACTCAAAAAAACAGTTAAACACGTAACTATACATATTTTATTTCGAAAGTCATGTAAAATTGGTTAGAATAGGTTGAAAATAGTCCGTAACAACAAAGGAACCATGACCTAGGTAAACTTGCATACTCCCTCAGTCTCTCTCTCTTGACAACTTGATAGAATTTTTGTCAGTAAGCGTTTACTGGTCTTAATTACCCAAAGCATCTCCGCGGACGAATTTTTTGTGTGTTTACTTAGTAGCTTAGTAGGCTTTGTATTGAAATATATTACTCTCTCGCTCTCGCTCGCTTTGACACAAATATGCGGAGTTCTGAGACAGCGAGTGGGCCTACCTTGTTTAGTATGCCTTGCCATGACCATTGAAACATTTTATTTTCACGGTTGCAGCCGTTCCTGCGAATAGTCTATTTTTACTCGATACGATAATTCCCATTCTTTCAGGATCTAAATATAATGCGGATTACTATACTACTAAGGGCACAAAATACAGGGAATTTGTATATAAATCAAAAAATCTTTATTTATCATTGTAAATTCATTTCATTATCCTGAAAGTAGTCTCCCTCGACTACATTACACTTGTGCCAACTTTTTTACAATTTTAAAAACATTCTAAACCTACACTTTAGATTCGTTTACACCAGCAAAGTCGTAATTGTCTACATGTAATTTTGGCAGTTTAGTATACCTTGGCTATAACTGTGTAGTTTATATAGTTAAAAACTTAGCATACCTTTAAGGGCATTTGTCATGAAATTTTGTTTTCTGTATAAACAGGGTATATTCCGTAGCACGTCAAGCTAAACTTGTCTAGTCTGGTTAACTTTACACAGATTTGCATTTCATTTTCCATACAACAAAAAAAATGTCAACACCGGCAGACGAACTTCATTCCTTACGCTGCCTGAAGTGTTTCAAGACTATCAAAAGTTCGCGATATGATGACACCGAATTAATGGCACATGTAAATCAAGATCATCCCGAAATGACAGAGAAGGCCAATGAGAAGCTTAGAGAGTTTCACAAGCTGGCGGCCGAGCATGGAGTAAGCGAAGATCGATTGTCGCAAATAAGTAAGATGACTGGCATGTCCGAAGAGCAAATGGCGGATGCGGCAGAGCGTTGTAAGTAGATGAGCAGTTAGAGTGAGTTCTGGGAAAGCCCAATGCATAAACACTCCCCGAGAGTCTGGCATGGTTAGAGCGAAAGGGAAACTTGCTTTGTACGTGGTGTCATCACGTGGTTATCATTTCTTCAGTAGGTGGAAGAAATGGTAGCAGAAAGTACAAATAAATTCCGCTTCCACATCTATCACGACTCTTTCCGATTCTGATTTCAATTATTAAAGCGCAAGATACTTCTTCAAAATATTTAGTAATAATATTTTAGAAACAGAATCTTAATTTGACTCACTCTGTGTTCTTACAGACCTGGCCAAACACCCGGATTTATTGAATGCAAAAGCCGTAGCCAACCCCGAGTCGCATCAGACCCAGGAACGCCAACAATATTATCGCACTTCCATTGAACGCTGGACACCCACAGATGGGACCATATTTTGTCCGAATTGTGGCCGCAGCCGACGCCCCTTGATCAAAACCAGTTCTGAGTTTTATAGCAGCACCGGATGTTGTGCCTCTTGTGTGGCCAGTTATTGGCCTTTTTGCTTTCTGCCTTGTTTTGTATCGCCCGAGAATCGCGAGTACTTACACTGCTCGAATTGCAAGACCTTTTTGGGCCTCTATGATCGTGAGAAAAATTGCATTAAGCCGAATCGTCAGTTTGTAAGCTGCACAAGCGATAAAGCCCCCACACCGGAACCCTCCGTTAAGAGCGACAAGAAGTCCCAATAAGGTTCTCGACCTTCTTTATTCAAGTTGTTTTAAAATTGTTCGTAGAAGTAAAAATATATTTTACTGAAGAGCTTTTGTTCTGGCATGATGTCTCCGAATCTTAACTCCAAAATTTGACCTTTTGAAACTCTTCTCCAGAACTTCTACCCTTAAAAGTGTAAGGTTCACAAAGAAACTATTCAAATCCACCTCAAAATGGTTAAAAGCATAAACACAGACCACAAAAAAACAGTGAAATGAATGCTTTGGGGGTCGGTGCTCAGTGTTCAGTGCTTTCATGTCGAGCATAAAAATAGTAGACGCATAAAAAATTAATAAGCAACCATCATAATGGTGGCATAGTGGTGGCCAAAGGACAAAGCATGCCCCATTGTCTTGTCCTTTTTAGTGCAGGCACGCTCTGGACGCTCGAGACAGAATCGAACCCTTCTGTACCCGCCCCCTTATTTCGGACACATCATTAATGCATAATTCAAGCGTTTGGCAGTTTTTGTGTTCGCCGCTTTCAATATTCAATTTGAATGCCCGCCCCAAGCGAAACAGTTCCGTTTTCCACTGTAGTTTCTGTGGTCTTCATTTTTATGCTTGGTTATTTATTTGCTTTGTTCCAATCCATCCAATCCTTCGTCCTTCGTGCCCCGCTGCGTGTGTACCTGCTGCATTATTCAGACGCTTCGACTTCGAATGGCACAAAATGCATGATAAACAAAAAACAATTTCTAACGGTCAGAGAGATAGACAATGGACATCGCATTGCCGCTGGGCATTTGTCCATGTTCCGCCCCCTCTCCCCCTCCCCCGCCCTTTGCCTTAGTTGTTTATTAAATATAAATGATTGTCACTTGCGGCATGTACGGGTATGTCTGTGTCGTGTCGCTGCGAAACGAAATGTTGATGGTGATGATGGCTTGAATTTCATTGAGCAAGTGCTTCAGGGGGTTTCTTATGGCGAATCCTTGTCCATTTGGTTGTTGTTGTGTTGCAATTGCTTGCAATTTTGCTGGGACATGAACATGTGAGGGCACTTTTAGGCGTCAGTTTGACAAGTCATGCAATTGATATTGATATTGGTCATCAAATGTTGGACAGCGTCATGACGTGGCCCCATCAGCAGGAGAGGAGGTGACCCTTTTGGGTAGACAGAGAGTAGATGATTCCGCTGTATTGACCACAGAATGCCATTAAAAAATAATTACGCATTTTAATTGGCATTTAGTTGAGGCAACAGCAAAAAAAAAAAACAAGAAATTAAGTGCACTCCACATAAAAACTGCTTTTATAATTGATTACTTTAAAGGTTTTCAATTTGACAACACGAGGGCTGTTTGGGATCTTTAGGGATGGAACCAAGGTAGGGTTATAAGCAGAACAAAATTCAGAGAAGCCGAGCTATCACATAGAAAACAACGAGACATTTTACTGCACGCTGCTAATATGTCGGAACCGACCGGATCGGATGACTACTTCTTTTTTATGTCCTATAAAAAATTTTTTAAAAAAGGGGTTTTAATAAAAAAATTGTTTTTTTTATAATATTTTTTTTTAAAAACACTGATGTGGGAAATATATATTTTAATTATATTATTTTTAGATTTTTTTTGGAGGGGGAAACCTTTGATAAAAAATATAATAGTGTAATAAAATCCGTAAAATTCGAATTTAGTTTTGCCTTTTTTTTTTTTTTTTACACATATTGTTGTTGTTTGCGCGATCACCTTTTTTTAAGTACCCCTTTTCTTTTTAAACGCGTGAAAGAGAGAAAGCAATAAATTTTTTATATATATATATTTTTTTTGTAAATGGGACCGGAACCGAACCCCCCCCCAAACAACCCGGTTCGTTTTTTTTTTTGGCTGAAGCAGCCCACCAAACAAACCCCCCCCATATATTTATTATTTAATTAAAACCCAACCCAACCACTATCACTAAAAATTAAAATTTTTATTTTTTGTTTAATAAATTAAATAATTATATTTATAAGGAAAAAAAGGAAATATATAAATTTCTTTTTTATTATGGGTTCCATGTCTATTTAACACAAAACAATTTTAACACGTCGATTAAACACACGTCATTTTAACACAAAACAATTTCAACACTAGTCAATTCAACACGCGTCAGTTCAACATAACACAAATTCAACACTAGGAATTTTAACACACTGCAATTGTAACACAATACAAGTTTACCACAAGCAATTTTAGCCAAAGCTAATTTAATCATTCGTCAATTCCACAAACAACAACTGAATTACAGTGATCCTATGACCTCTAAGACGGGAATTCATTGATGTAAAATAAAATTGTAAGCTATTTGCAAGAATTAAAGTGAAAATGTTTACTACAATCCGTGAATTTTTATCGTGGACCCTTAATTCCTTGACACGTAATTTTATCATGAAATTTCAAATTTAATACCCATTTATCTAAAAATCAGAAAAACTACTGGTAAAGTATAGGATGGCGCAATAAGAGTGTACGATTTATTTCTTAAATTTTGTGGTTTTATCAATGTGAACGCTATATTCGCTTGTGTGGCCCTGCATTTTTAATATCGCTTGTTTAGAAAAATAAATAAATTAAATGACCCATTTCTACTAAAATTGTTTTTAGTATAGTTTGGAATGCTGAGCTCGAAAATCTATTAAAATATAAAATAGTTATAGTAGAAATTGGGTTTAGTATAGTATATTTTAGCATTCTTTGCAACGCATGTTAAGTAATTGATTATAATATTTATTATTATATTATTATTATTTTCTACCAATGTTTGTTCCTTTTTGACCGACTCAATGAATGTTTCCATTGATGAATAAAAGACTTTGGTTTTTTCACGTAAGGCTTCCACACTGTTGCTGTGGGAAAATGAATGCATGCAGTGGTTTTTTTAAGTGAACTAAAGCGCGCCGCAGGCAAAATTTTTTTTGCAAAATCGCGCGATTTTGAAAAAAAAAATTTTTGTTTGCAGCGCAATCTTTCCTATGTAATCTTAATAATCAACAAAATCACAAGACAAATGCATCCGTGTATATTATATAATTACATTTTAATTTTTAACCTTTTTTGCAATGCATTTTAAGTTATTGATTATATCGGAATTGGGCTTAAAACTACACACAATATTTTTCAGCCTTTCATCGTAGTGACAATATTTGTTTCGATTTTTTTGCAATCTCAAGGTCTACTGAATGCTGGTCTAGAAATGCATTTACTAATGTTTGTTCCTTTTTGAGCGTCTCAATGAATTTTTCAATTGTTGCATGATAGACCTGAATTTTTCCATTGAAGGCGTTGTGCTAGCCTTTAACGCTGTTGTTGGTCCGTGGCGTGTCCCATCGACATCTGAGACTAAACTGATTTCGACCCGTTAAATACAAATAAGCAAATTGCCGACTTGTAGAGCAGAGATATTTTAATGTTGGAATTGTGATAAATAATTTTGTTAAAAATGTCTTGTGATGAATTTGTTCCTGTACTAAATTGACGAATGTTAAGATTGAACTGAATCGTTGTTTTTTTGACGTGTTGTATTGACATGTGTTTAATTTGAATGTGATAAAATTGATTTATGCTGAAATTGTATTGTGTTGAATACGCATGTGTTGAAATTGCTTGTGTTAATTTTGTGTTGTGATGAATTTGTGTGTTGAGTGAAATTGTATATGTGTTAAGTAGAGTGTCACCGACTTTATTATATTATATTATTAAAAAGTTTTTTAATTATAAATAAAGTTCAGATTTATATTTTGAATGACAACTGCCGATCAGAAAAGGAACGGAACTATGATGAATGTAATGTTGATGAAGGTTGTTCATGTGAATCAAAAGCATTTTTTGATTTGGACGATGACCCAGTTACCTCAATAGATTACCTGAGGACTCTATAGTTACAGTTCGTTGTGCTACACAGTCTAAATTTAGTAGTTAACGATTTTTTTTAGCAGAGAACGGACACTTTGCGAAAAACCAGTGCTAGCCTGTGTGACGCAATGGAACTCAGCCTACAAAATGTGCGAAGGTTTACTAATTCTTAAAGGATTTTTCATTCAGAGTTCTTTAAAAGAACTTCAGCTAAAAACATCTCAATGGAACTAAGTTCAAAATATCTGTTTAATGCTGCAGCCAATTATTAATTTTCTTTAAAGCTGCAGGATTCACAATTACTATCAAGTGATCAAGTGTTTTTTTATTACGCTTGATTTTCATTTCGAGCAATTGTTCCCGATCTGTTTATTACGATCTATGTGCCTCGATAAACGTTCTTATATTATGAGCTCAGTGTTCTTAGACCCAAGTTTTCCAACTTAGGTAACTTCTGACCAAACAAATAAGTTGCAAAGCAGCAGATTACAGAATGATGAAGCCCCAACAAGACATTCTTAAAAAGAGTTTCTTTCTAACTTTAAATGACTTAACGACTGATTACGAAGTTTAAGAAACCCATACAGGCCTGTTCTCAATTCCACTATGTTGAGTTCTAGGTCAATTAGGTTATACGGAAGTTGATACTCATATCTATGGTAAGCATATCCGGTTTAAGTAAATTCGGAATTCTTTAAGCAGTTGAAACCGACAGCTCAATGACAAGTGGATTCAATTAGTAGCCAAAGAATTCTTTGCCACCTTCCACATAAACTTGCAAAAGTAAAATGGCCAATTCAAACGCATACAAAAAAAAACGAAAATCGAAGTGGTCCTGATAATCACATGTTAACTTTTATATTTGTAAATAATGTTGTATATAACGTTAAGAAAATTGACCAAGAGAACATACATGGATTTCATGTTTTTTAAAATATACAGACTCCCTGAAGAAGCTAATATATTTGCTGAAACGCGTAGGAGAAAACCTGAAAAAATTGTTTTGACTGCAGGAAGGGAAGACGGTCGAAGAACAACCCCAATTTACACCACATTTATACAACGAAAAACGGACCAAAAATAAATCTTTACTTGGAAAAATGTTTTGATAATTTGAATAGGTCAAAAAAATCGAGGTCTTAAAAAATATTGCTTGACTATACTTGCTGTTCCAGCAGCTCAAGTATCAGTTGAACGGGCCTATTTAACATTTAAGTTTGATCTTTCTGATCTAAAAGCTGGTATAGATGAACAGCTCCTAAAATATAGTTCTAATTAACTTAAACTAAACAGTTCTCAAAATATGTGTCAGCTAATGAATTTTATAACAACAAATACGTTATTGAAATGTACAATATTATATGAAATTCATGAAATTCATTTATGTTCAATCGAACAAACAGGTTCGAACCAAAACCGGCTCGGCGTTCCGAGAACCGGTTCGGAGAGCCGAACCTTAGAATTTACAACGGGTTCGAACCCCTGAACCGAACCTTCTGCAAATTTTAAGAGGTTTGCAGCTTTGATGTTTATGTGTAAGAGAAAAATGTTTCTGTCACGCCGTCATCTTGACTGACTTCAAAAATTGCCCTGTGATCTTGACAGTGAATGGAAGAGAGGAATGAACAATTTTTATTCGCGTTTTGATTCTTGACAAGTTTGCTTGTGGATTGCTTCCGATCAAAGCAGTAACCGTAACCCTAACCGATATTTGCTTCGGCTTTAATCTCTGGTCTAAAACCATAATATAACGAACAAGGTATGGCGCATGATACAAAGAAGAAGGTATGGTACGCCCTCGGGCATTGTAAGCTGACAGCTTTTTTTGAAAATCCGTGCAACACATTGAAGACTTGCAAGCTGATTTGTAAGCTGAAACGGAGAGCGAGGCTTGCCATACCTTCTCCGTTCTATCATGATAAGGCGCTAACGCACTATTTTAAACTAAGCGGATTTGGAAATAGCGGGATAGAGATCGGGAAAGTAAGCGCAACCTTTCGCATCAACTGTCAACTGAACACTAAAGTGTACTGAACCGAGCTGAGAGTTCACTTAGAGAGCGTCATAACTTGTTCGTTGCTTTGTGGAATCAATAAGGTAAAGCCTAACATGACAACGCTCTTTATGTTTGAAGGGCCAAAGGACCAGTGCGTTATGAATGCTCAGCCGTCTCTTTCTATCTCACAGGCATACATCGACTGGCCCTCAGGTGAGGCTGACGGCTTCACCTCGTTAATTCCACCTTGGTTCGTTGAATCATGTCTAAAACTCTGCCAACGTCTCTGCTACCTTTGCCAACCACTGCCCTAAACTTGAAAGCATTAAAGAAAATACATTTTCATTCATTTACATTTTTTTTAAGCTTTACCCAGAGATCGGCAATGTAAGCAGAAATGTTGCCACTGTCAGCAGAGAATATTAGAAACAAACAAAGAGCTTTTAAAATGTTATATTTCTTAACGGCTGAAATTCTGCCACCAATGCCGACCACTGACAAAAGCTCCATTATCCAAATTTTAAAGAATTTTAATCATCAAAAGTATCCCTCGTCAATTTATGGTATTTATTTGCATTCTGCTCCGCTCTGCTCTGATGGGATAGCTTGGCTGTTGAGCCAAACCCAACGACACTTAAAAATCAATTAATGACTGACGCATGGAGCGACAAATTGATTTTTAGTATAAATGTGTACATAATTGATGAATCTCTTTACACGGACATCCAATCCTTTGATATTTTTATGGCCACATTAGCCCATCATCATCGTCAGCATTCAACAATGCGGTAACATTTGGTGCAGCAACATGACAATGCGGCACGAATACGGAATACAGAATGGTTGGGTTGGGATTCGGATTGTGTATGGGTTTGGGATTGCGTGCTCCCCTTTGGCCAGTTTAAAACAACAGTGAGTACAACTAATTGCGGTATTAAAATAAACTACAATTGCAAAATGGCGCAGAGGGGGAGCAGTGTGGTCGTATACCCTGTTCAAATGATAGAAATGGGGGAGAATTAGTTTGTGGAAACGACAGAAGAAATTTTCTTGGAGTCTGAATATACATTGATCAGCATCAATAACCAAAAGGAGACAGTAAAAGTTCACTTTAATTAAAGCAAGAGATGGTAAGTTGACAACCTCCAAGGGAATCTGAAATAGACTTACAAAAGCAAAGATTAGGTTTAAGCAAGGAGTCTTCGCTGGAATCCCACAGCCAGCAGAGAATGATTAACTGATAAATAAAGCGGAGCAGGCACCTCCTCTACGTCTGGCATTCTATTTTATTGGCATAGACCGGAGTCCTGTCAAGTTCCCAAAGACCTGAACAAAGAAAGTCAAAATGTCTCAGGATCTTAAAATCCTAGGCTTCACTTTTGACTCTTTGAGTAATCAAAATGTTCAGAAAAGAAAGAAGAAAAGAGAACTGCTGCATCCGGAGCTTTTGTGAGGTCTAAACCTGGGCAACTATTTTGCATTAGAACCATATCAAAAAGCTGAAGTCAGCTTAAGTACCTGATTATAAAGGTGTGGACGGTAGACTAGATAATAACCTTACCAAAGAGGTTGCTAGGTTCTGTCCTGTCAATCGATTGATCCCCATAAAGCGGAAGGACTGATTCAACATGATGTCCATTTGGATTTGCATGGATCTTATTAAAAAAAAGAGTAAGTGTCGCTAACACACACGAGGTTTTGATGTGAAACCTGATGCCAGTCACTGTTTATTCACTCTTTAGTCAGTCTTTAGTCACTGATCCCCTTTGCCCCTCTTTCATAACTTCTTGCATCACCTCTTGCATCAACCTCTTTCATCACCTTCACTTTCTTAGTCACCTCTTTCATCACCTTTTCATCAACCCTTCCATCACTCTTTCTTCACCTCTTTTCATCACCTCTTCATCAATCTATTTCAACCCTCTTCCATCATCTTTATCCCTCTTTCCCCCTTCTTCCGTCCTCTTTCACCCCTCTTTCTCCAGCGTCACGTGACGCTGAAATCAAATTTTACTCCTACTAAAATCTTCCGTACCGAAATTAAAGATGTTTCACATCAAAAATGTATAAAAAGAGACCAAAATTGTAAATCCAAATTATGTCCGCGTACTTTCCAGTTTCAGACGGACAAAACATATTGATAGCTGCTTTTGTGAATGAAACAGCCTTCCTAGCGTCCATCATCCATAGTATCTCATTGCTTCGAGATTTATTTTTCGGCAATTTGCGTCACTCAGAAGCATTGCCTCGTAATTACCTCGCTTCATAGTATGTTACAACGCACAGCGCCAGCAGGACGCACATGCAGATGACGTAACAGGTGCAGTGTGGGCGATCGAGACTCGCCGATAAGGGTTGATTTTTCTGTTGTTGTTGTTGGACTACTTCCACCGCTGATACACAGTATCATCATCATTTCTAGGCGGCTTAATTGCTTGGGCGTCCTGTCAAGATATCAGCACTGCATCTTTCAAAGATGTATTTGGCTCATCTTAAAGGACTACTAAATAAAGATTGTGATAAATAAAATTAATAAATTATTATTTCATCTCACTACGAAAATAAGATATTTTTGAAAATTGGTGTTTTTGTATGATCGAATATTAAAATTTATATATTATGGTGATTATTTAGTTATCAAAAAAGGTTACGGTAAATAAAATAAAAAAATATATATATAAATTTTTTTTTTTTTTTGTTAAAAAATTATTTGTTTAATTGGTGTGGGAATAAAAAGAAAAAAAAATGTTTGTAATCAAAATAAACAACACACACCCACAAATCAAAAAAAAAAAATAAACCTTGAAAAATTGGTGGGAGAAAACATTTCAATTTTTTTTTTTTTTTTCTTCTTGATTGGCCCGATGCTTGCATCACAACCGTTCGACGGTCTCGGCCGCTGCAACCAATGTCCGCCAGTCGCTTCTGCTCCGAGCGAGCTGGCACCAGTTTTTTACGCCAAGCTTGGAAATATCTTTCCGCACCTGGTCATCCCACCTTAGAGGTGGTCGTCCCACCTTGCCATGTCCCAGTTCTTTCGCATTCCTCTTGTAGACCATTTTTGCTGGAGCTTGTTCATCCATACGGGTAACATGTCCCAGCCAGCGCAGCCGCTGTTGCTTTATGCGCTTGACCAGACTAGTATCCCCATAGAGCTCATACAGTTCGTCATTCTTTCGGATGCGAAAATCCTCGCCAACTTTCAAAGGTCCATAAATCCTGCGAAGAATCTTTCGCTCGAAAACGCCAATCGCCGCCTCATCCGCTGATGATATTGCCCATGCTTCTGCGCCGTATTGCAGGACTGGGATGATAAGCGACTTGTATAGCGCTATTTTTGTTCTTCGCTTGAGGCCTCTGCTCTTGAACTCCCTACTGAGCCCGTAGTAGCATCGGTTTGCGAGCGTGATTCTTCTTCGGATTTCCAGGCTGATGTTGTTGTCGCCGGTTATCATCGTTCCGAGGTAGACAAAGTCCTCTACAACTTTAAAGTTGTACTCTCCCATTGCAACAGATTGCCCAAGACGCGTGTACTTCTGTTTCGAGGACACTAGGTACTTCGTCTTGTCCTCGTTCACCGCTAAGCCCATCAGTTCCGACTGCCTCTCAATCTCTGAAAACGCCATGCTTACCGCCCGTTCGGTCTTGCCGATGATGTCAATATCATCGGCGTATGCGAGTAGCATTACATCTTTATTAAAGATGGTGCCCGATCTGTTGGCATTTGGGCACCGGCGGAGTATGTACTCCATCAGCAGATTAAAGAAGTCACACGATAAGGTATCACCCTGCCTAAAACCTCTTTTGGTATCAAAAGGCTCGGAGAGGTTCGTTCCTATTTTGACGGAGCTTTTAGTGCTTCTCAACGTCATCATGCAAAGTCGAACGTACTTTGCTGGTATACCAAAGGTAGACAGGGCTTCAAAAACCTTGACCTTATCGGTGTGTCGAAAGCGGCTTTGTAATCGACAAAAAGATGGTGATTTTCGATGTTTCTCTCGTAGGTCTTCTCCAGGATTTGGCGTAATGTGAATATCTGTTCTGTGGTGGATTTACCAAGGTCCAATCAGTGTGTTAATAAGCGGTTTTAGACGTTCACAAATAATACGTGTTCAATTAGTCTATCTATCTATATTAGCTGTTTGCTCTCTCAGCCTTAACAACCAAAAACAACTCAGCTAAGTTTTTAATCGTACAGGGTATTTGTGAGTCGTCTCTCACTCCGCTTTAATGCTCTCACTTGTTTTCCTTGTTATTATTTGCAGTTGTTGTTTGCTGCTGTTTCCCCATATCCGTTGCGGGTGCATTTTTGTATGTAATTTGTGGGTCACCCTAATGTGTGACAATTAAATCCAGTTTCGTGGAAAGATCGCTGTGAAGATCC
This sequence comes from Lordiphosa stackelbergi, assembly GCA_018904235.1. Lineage (NCBI taxonomy): Eukaryota > Metazoa > Arthropoda > Insecta > Diptera > Drosophilidae > Lordiphosa > Lordiphosa stackelbergi. The sequence continues at coordinate 22,148 of JAEIFU010002481.1, forward strand.
CAAAAAAAAGAAACAAAAAGGACACAATAGGCCCGTATGCTATGCCATATGCCATAATCATATTTAAGGGTTTTCGCGGAATATTCGTGCGACTGCAACCTCAATTGCAATTGGAATTGCTGCTGGCCAGTTGGTTGGTTGGTTGGTTAGCCTGTTTGGTTGAAAACCACAAATTAAGCAGAGAAATTCTGGCCGTGCATGCGAACGGGGGGAAAGAAACAGCAAACATGCAACATGCCCAACCGCCATGTATTACATGGGGAGCCAGATAAATGCCATGTTGCCAGGTTGCATGGACACACTCGCATACAGAAAAACCGGCAACGGGCAACGGGAGCGTGCGTTTATTTGCCGTTTCCGTTTCCGTCTGTCGTCATCGTCAACGCTGCGGTCAATTGCCGCGCTCAGATTGCGCGTTAATAAGTTGTTGTTGTTGTTGTTGCTGTTGGCACCACGTTAAAAGTTCACTTTTAATGGCAGGCCCCAAATGCAGCTGCCATTTATTTTATTTTCAATGGAGGAAACACTTCAGTCAAAGGCAGCGTCATCACACTTTGACCCTCATTTAGTTAAGCCCTCCGTTTCTTGGTTGACAATGGCACACATAGTCAACTCTAGTCATCGCCAGTCAACGACAGGCATTATCATCATCATCAACAACATGTTGCTGCAACAACGTGGCACGCAAACAATGCCTGGTGTCAGATAAAATCAGGCAAGCTTTTGTGCTCCACTGGTCTGCAAAGCTCCCTCACTTGACAATGTTGTGTTGTTGTTCCTGCAACAGTGTCCCGGAGGCACTTTGCTGAACTTGCCTTAAGTTTTTACGAGCCAAAGTACAACTAATAACATTGACTGGGGTCCTGTTGCTTCCACCTTGCTGTTGTCAGCATTGGCAAACATTTGTCCAGTTCATAAATATTTTTGCCAGCTGCCACACTACTCTCCTCCACACTCCTGCCTGCTGCTGGGTCTGGGTGTTGTGTTTAATGAAGCGAGAATACAAAACTTGCATTCGAAAATTCTCCAACTTTTCTTGACCACCAAAGGAAGCAAGCAAAAGTTGCATCCTTGCATTGGGGGGCTATCACTTTGGCGCCATAAATCGAAAAATTGATTATATTTGTGGCCACATGAATTGCAAGCTAGTGTGAAAGTTAAACTCCTCTTTTGGCTTTCACTTTTTGGCCAAGCAGAGTTTTGAGGGCCATTTTGTTATGTAAATTTTAGCTTTAGTTTTGTGGAAAAATGGGATTTATTTGAGAGTCTTTAAGAAGGGACACACGAGCGGACTTAAAATTGAGAAGGGTAAAGAGTAGCTGGGCGATAATGTTTCGAATTTGGACTTAAAAAAGTAGGCAACTATTTACTCAATATAATTAGTTTTACACCTCCTATTTACCCGTCTGTTTACCTGTCTCTTAACCCGTCTATTAAACCGTCTTTATGACAATCTAAACTCATTATAGAATTGTGCCAAAATTGTGCTACACCTCCTATTTACCCGTTAGCAATTTAAATTACAATATTCTAAACTAATAAAAAATGATATTAAAATATTTTTATATCCTTGATATATCTACACAATTTGTGCCAATATTGCTCCTAGGAGCATAGAGCGAAAACCAAATTCTTCCAACGAGTTCTGTCTGCTGCCAGGTGCCTTAGTTTGTTCCAGCTCAGTTTGGTTTCTGCATGGATTGTGCGCATCCGTTGTTTACGGCAAAGCTACACAGAGGGATAAAACGTATTCAAAAAATAAGTTGCCTTCAACTTAAAATGAGAACAGAAAGTTCTCTAAATTTTTGATAACAAATGTTTAAAATGTTCTTGAAATGAGTAAAGTTGTTCTTAACCGGATAATATTTGCTTTGAACAACAACAAAACCGGTTTTCAAGAGAAAGATATACAAGAGAGGGAGAGCGCGTGAGTCAGCTCAACAAAGCATAAGCAGCCCTCTAGTAGGGTTGTCGATATTTCTCAAAATATCAATATCGATAATATCAAAAATCCAAATTTTCAATATCGATATTTGATATATCGCTTCCAAAAAACATCGATATATCGATATTATCGTTATTTTCTAAGTCTTAAGAAACCGAAAAGCTTTTTAGGAACTTCTTAACCATAAAACTGCTAGTGACGATTTCTAGAGACCGTTAAACAGTTTCCAATAGTTCAAACTACACTTTCCATTTTTTCACAGTACATTAAAAGTGGGAGTTTCTTTTTCTTTAAACCTTAAAAGCGTGTACTCAAAGCACATACAAATTTAGTTAGGCACACTACTTCGTACAAGTAAGGCTTCTGTTAAAAATTGTTGTGATTTCAAAGCAGTATATACGTGTTTTTTTTCATGTAAAGTATTGTCACGAACTTAATTTGTATTTTATCTGAGTTTAGGCTTTAAAGCAGCGATGGCCCTTGGTGGCATCCCGGGGCCGAAAACATTTCGTTATTCACATGTACACGACCCGAGCGCTTGCGAAGCTGAGACCAAAAAGAGCAGAAAGGCGTCATTCGCTCGACAGAGTTCGAGGCGATTAGGTCGAAGCAGATTCGCGGAGCTTTATTTTCGCACACTAATACACTCTCATTTTTTGGCCTTGCTCTCGCTGGCCATCGCTGCTTTAAAGACTTATTGCTTAGCAAAAATATCAAGTGAAGAATTTAAGAGAACCCGTTGCCTGATTTTTTCAGTCATTCTGCTGCGATTGTCTGTAAATCAGCGATTGTTACCTGATACCCCCAAGGGCCGAAGACATTTCACTATTTACACATAAACAAGTTCAACGCTTGCCAAAGCTGAGGCCAAGAAAGTAAAGTATCGAAAGACAGCTTGAAGAATTCATACATCTATTGGGCTCATGACGATATCTTCAATATATTCTAACACTGACACCTAATATTGCAGCGTACTGCTGCATCCACACCTCTATGATTTATTTTTAAACGCGATTTAAAGTTGTATTACCAGATGTTTTATCAACCAAGCAAGATATATCGTTTCTAAAAGAATAACTCGACCAATATCGTGTATACAAAATATCGAATATCGGAATAACTCTCTTATACGTCCGAAACAAAAATATCTATATATCGATCAAAATATTAACTACACAGATGTCTGAAAAACTTAAATAAAACGATCAGGTGGGGGTGGGCCGTTAAAGCGATGTTTCTGATCCCTATGGAGTACATGGGTGGAGGGAGAAGCCCCAGCACGCAAGGAGTCTTGCCTTGCTTCACTTCCAATCAAAAGAGGTATGTCCCTGTTCCCGATTTCATACAATTGTAAGAGGAATTCGCCCACACTTGTTACAAGTGCAATACAAATTTTTTTCCCAGTTGAGCTTAAAGCGTTCTTGAAATCGGACCAAATTTTGATTTTCTCAAATCATGTTCTCAGAAAATCGGAACAAAATATCATTGCACTACGAAGATGAGAAAACCCGAAATTGTTTAGTAACGTTTTGCTCATTTTGAGTCCAATTTTCTCTTTTCCTCTGGTAGCGCTGTTACTGCCTTTCCAGCGAACGGTGCTTAGACTTGCGTCTTATATGAACGCCGTAATCGTTGAAGAGTACGGAGCACAACTCCCCAATGATCCGACAAATAGTAACCAGATGAACTCCATGGCCTAACCCTTATGCACAAGGTGTTAATATTACTTGTAAATATCTTTGGATATCATCGTCAGCAAATCACAAATATAGCTTTTTAGATAGAGTTGAGAATGAGTGATACCTCGCCAGTTTTTACAGTGACTTAAGTCACCTTTTTTGTTCTGAGGAATGACTTATGTGATCTTTGATGGGGAGGGGCTCCCCAAAGCGGAGAGGATGTAACCGCACTACCACCAGTACACACAGTTACGGCACGTACACCATACTATTGCATGTAATCCCCCTGTGCGCCTGACGGCTGACGGCCAATTGGCTTGAAATATACTTTACTATCTATTCTCATCTTCTTCTTTATTGGCCCGATGCTAGCATCACAACCGTTTGACGGTCTCACTTTTAAAGGTCCATAAATCCTCCGAAGAATTTTTCGCTCGAACACGTCAAACGCCGCCTCATCCGCTGCTGTTATTGTCCAAGCTTCTGCGCCATATTTCAGGCTCTTGAACTGCTAAGCCCATCAGCTGAGACTGCCCCTCAATCTCTGAAAACGCCCTGCTTACCGTCCGTTCGTTTTTGCCGATAATGTGAATATCATCAGCAAATGCGAGTAGCATTATATCTTTATGAATAAAGGCGCCCGTTCTGTTGGCATGTGGGCACTGGCTTAGTGTATACTCCATCAGTAGATTGAAGAAGTCACACGATAAGGTATCGAACTGCCTAAAACCTCTTTTGGTATTAAATGGTTCGGAGAGGTTCTTTCCTATTTTGACGTAGCTTTGCGTGCTATTCAACGTCATCCTGCAAAGTCGAACGTTCTTTGCTGGTAAACCAAAAGTAGACCTTGACCTTATCGGTGTGTCGAAGGCTGATTTATAATGAACAAAAAGATGGTAAGTTTTGAGAACAGCGCTGGCTACCAGTACCCTTTGTATGTGTGTGTGTCCCCAATTTGGCCTTAGTGAGAGAGAAAACAATGAACAAAAATCATAAAACAGCTTCGTGTTAAAACTATGCTAGTGTAATCTAAATAAAATGCGATCATTAAAATTTTTACGATTTTTTTAATATGTCCCCAACAGGCCAAATAAACTTTTAGGAAAACTAAACTTTAGGAAAGTTAAGTGTGTTTTGTTTTTTTGTAAGAAATTAAAATTCCTGCAATTAAAGAATGGTATTCCATTATTCCGTTAGCAACTTTTGCTCTGCACTAATGTTTACCCTCTGAAGGATCAGTTTTCTATGGAATGTCACCTAAATTGAAGGGAAATGAGTTGCCATACATTATGCATACTTTTGGGACCCATACACACATATCGTTTTCAACTTTTTGCGGCTAAAGAAAAATGGCCAAACAAATGATTGACATGTGCGACGGTGGCCTTTGGCTCGCCCTCAACACCCATCGCCGCAGCAGGAAGTTGCGTTTGCCTGGCTTGCAGGAAAAACTTTTGCCAAAGTGAAAAACTTGCTGTCAGCATTAGATAAGCGCCTCAAGTTAATAGACTTGTAAAACATACGACTACTCTCCACACGCTGACCCCCAGTCTGGGAGGGGAGTAGCCGAAAGTTGGCCTGCTGCAGCCGAAAGTGGAATTTTATTTATTTGTTTGTCGTTGGCATGTGGCGCGTGTCCCGTCCGTACGAACTTCCACCCGCACATAAAAAATAGTGAAATAAATAAAAATGTTGTACACGCCCACAGTCGAGTCGAGCGGAGCGGAGCTGAGAGGGCTGCTTATCCGGCCCACATAACAATTTAAGTTGTCAACTCGAGCCCCAGGCCCTGGTTGCTTGATGGTTTCGATGTTTATCGAACGTGGAAACTTTGCTGTTTTGCTGTTTAACTAGTCTTTGGGTTAATTTCGTCTGGAGAGGGTGTCCAAGTTTGGCGCTCATCAACAAATGACGGGATGTGCATGTGTGTGGGATAGCTGATTGACAGGCTACTTCCGATTGCTTATCAACTTACTAACAAAAGTCAATTTCAATTAATCAACTGTCGAGTATTTTGACAAGAGAATTTATAACTCTCAGTTGAGGTTAGGGGTTGTAAAATTATGCCCAACATTATGGTCCTTGGAGGCGGATTTTCTCTATTTATGGTCCTTCGAGTCGGATTTACTCTAAGGCCTTAACTTATCCATAATTATGGTAATTCAAGCATGACTTCACATATAACTTTGCCTCTAACCAGTCAACTATACCAAAAATACGATCTTTCGGGCCGTATTTCAATTATAGCTTTGCCTCTAAACAGTTGACTCTACTAACATCATGGTCCTTCGAGCCGGATTTCACATTTAATGTTAGGGCGTCGTTTTAAAGAGAGATGAGATGGTTTGGTTCTGGTTTTTTTTTGGCCCAAAAAATGTTCAAATACCCCATCGTTGGGTGGACTTAAAAGTTAGTAAAATATCATTGCCTACTTCTAGGCGAAAGACAAACAAACAAACGAACTGAGTGAATGCCAAGTGCAAACTCAACACTTGAAATGTAATGCATTTGCTTCACACATTGTATGGCTGTTGTTGACATGGCAATGTCATCAGTCTCCCAGTCAGTCAGTCAGTCAGCGTTCACCATTCACCATTCAGCACCAGAGTCAGTCTCAGGCAGGGCGCGCGTTTATGTGCTGTTATTTACAATAGCGCATTTTTACACATATTTTTTCAAAGTCAACAACATGATTTTTCGCAGTCTACGCTGCTGTGACGTGTGCATAAACCGACCCCACGCCCACAGGCGAAAGAGCAACAGGGAAACAACATTTACATTTTAAGTAGTTTTTAAATCGCTGCAGACAAACGTCAGCGTGTTGACAATTTATCATGTGACCCACTTCCCACTTCTCCGTCGTGTACGTCTGGGGTACTACGTGAGGCCCATAGCGAGCTAAGGCAGTTGCAATTTTTGATTGATTGCTCCGGCGACTCGGAGCCAGTGGTTTAAGGCAGCAAATGAACTGCTCGGTTATAGTCTTTCCCCTTTCTCTTAGTTTTAATTAATTTAAAGCAGAATCCTGCAGCCGAATGCAACTTATTGATTTATGCGCCCGCAGCTCGCACATGCAAATGAAGCGGAAACTGTGAAACTGAAAAACTGCAAACTGAAGTGTATTTAACAGGCAACAGCGAGCAGAAACAGAAGAACCGGCCTGCCGCCACTTAAGAGAAGAATACTCAATTAGCTGCGTATGCACTGCCAGAAGGGAAATGGCCCTGAGCCCAATTTCAAGGGGTGGAAATTGAGAAAAACAGATTTCATTTTGATGTTTTATAATTACTTTGGAAAAACTTTAGTTTGTTAAATTAACTAATTTCGTTTTTTGAAAGCTTTTCATAAGGTTTTTAATAAATACATTCCAAATTTCTAGTTCTAACTTATGAACTGTTTCAAATTGAAACCGGTTTTGATCTGCAAGAAGGCAAAGAAATAAACACTTAAAATATTATTGGTCCTATTTGGTCTTAGAGTTACAAAAATTGTAATGAACTAAGAAAGCCTATCAAAAGAGATTCTAATGATATTACAAAATAAATTATTAACGCCTCCCCCCATTGGGGGGTATATTATTTTCTCCCCCCCCGCGCTAAAAATAATGGCCCCACACCGTTGGGATATTAATTGGCCTCCCAAATGATTCACAGCCAAGTGTAGTAATAGACGTTAAAATCTAAAAAAAAAACCTATATATACCAAAATAATAATTTAATAAATTAAAAAATAAATCAAGAATAGCAATAGAAAGAAAGAAAAAGGAAAACTTATAAAAAATAGTAATAACAAAGTTTATAACTAAAAAAAATAAACTAAAAAAACCTACCACAGCTAGGAGTGGTCAGAGATTTCCCGAAGATAATTATAGACAGGGGTGCCACAGAAAGCTCTAGAGATTTTGCCGACGGTTGGTTTGTAAATCTTTTCGAAAAACCGTCGGTGCCACAGAACTTCGAAAGATTTCATTTTCTTATTAGAAAATCTAGTTAGAGCACCAGTTGTTACAGTTGAAGTTCCATCTCTAAAAACAGGGCTGAATCTCTCGCGAAAAAATTTCTTTTTTATACTCTGTACCGAAGGTACATAGAGTATATTAAGTTTGTGCAAAAGTATGTAACAGGAGAAGGAATCATTTCCGACCCTATAAAGTATATATATTCTTGATCAGCATCAACAGCCGAGTCGATATAGCCATGTCCGTCTGTCCGTCTGTCCGTCCGTCTGTCCGTCACAAACAGATCTCAGAGATGGTAAGAGATAGAGGTTTGACATGTATGGGACAAATGCTTTTATACTTGCAGGCAGATCAAGTTTATTTTCAATTTTGCCACGCCCTCCCGCCCCCGCAATTAGAAAACGTCATATCTCCCACAGTTTTTGTAGATAGATGATTTGTACCTTCTAGAGATAGTAGTAATATGTATCTATTTGCCGAAGGAATGATAAAGATCAGATGAGCGGTTCTCAAGTTATGATCGAAAATGGACTTCCCCACCCCCGCCCCCCGGAACACAACCCACGCACAATTTTAGAGAGAGAGAACGAGAGAGAGAGAGAGAGAGAGGGGGGAGAAAGAAACTCAGGTTTGCATTTATCTCCTACTGTACAATATATATATGTGCTTCACTTATTTAGTTATGGGTTTATTTGATGTTTAAATGAAATTTTTGATTGTGTAACATGTTTTATGATGCATTTTTAAATGATATTTAATATTTTCATATTCTTTATAAATAAGTAAAACTATTGATGGTTTGAGTAAAAAAATTTTAAAATTTGTTGGCGCCAAACATGAGGGAGAACTTGCAGCCCATAATCCGCTGCCTATCAAGTAGATGGCGCCACCACCGCCAGATGGAGCTAGTGAGAAAAGAGGTTTGCCAAATCTCCCAACAAATGATAGGAGGTTTGAAAACAACCAAAAGAAATTTCCGTGGCACCTAAGAATTGGAATTCGGTTGGAATTTGGTTGGAAGAGGTTTCTGTGGCACCCCCGACGTTTTTAAAGTTGGCGAGGATTTTCGCATCCGAAAGAATGACGAACTGTATGAGCTCTATGGGGATACTAGTCTGGTCACGCGCATAAAACAACAGCGCCGCTGGCTGGGACATGTTACCCGTATGGATGAAAAAGCTCCCGCAAAAATGGTCTACAAGAGGAATGCGAATTAACTGGGACATGGCAAGGTGGGACGACCAACTCTAAGGTGGGACGACCAGGTGCGGAAAGATATTTCCAAGCTTGGCGTGAAAAACTGGTGCCAGCTCGCATGGAGCAGAAGCGACTGGCGGACATTGGTTACAGCGGCCGAGACCGTCGAACGGTTGTGATGCAAGCATCGGGCCAATCAAGAAGAAGAAGAAGAAGTTTTTAGAGACAAGAGAGAGAGATCTGTTGAGAGCATTGTAATTTTGACATAGAACTCGAAGACGATTGTGTCGGGCATAATTGGTTGTGCAACTAGGCAAGATTAAAGGTAAATAGTTTCTAGTTGGCCTGGAAGGAACGGAAAAGTTAAGGCGAGCTAAAAGTTCGGTGGAGTCTCGAAAAGGAAACGCCTAATACTGTTCTACGATTGGCTAACGAAGTAAGGTTAATAAGCAAGAGTCTGTTAAAGTACGATGGCAGACGAAGGTTAGGGTCCCAATTTAATCCACGTAGGGCAAAAAAGTAAAAATTTCTTCTGAAACTACGATTTTATCTATACGGTCTATATGCTTTTTGCCCAATGAATTCAAATCGGAGATTATTGTGGGGAGATTATTAATATAAATAGTAAAAACAAATTGATGCAGAAAAACGTCCTAGCCCCATTTGCTGAGCGTCTCATCTTCATTGAGGTTACACAGGTTGCTACATTGTCTGGATTGGGTACTGTTAAAGGAGTTTCCCTTTAACCATAGGAGGCCTCTGCGAGCCTTTATAATCCACGATATTTTCTTGAGTGGGAATTTATCGCTGCAGAATTCAGATCCCTTGTTATAATCAAGGTATTTTGCTTTTAGGTTTATGTTCGGATTGCTTAAAAACTATTCCATGTCATGTTGATCCCTTGTTTGGCTTCCCGGGTTTTTTCGTTTAAATGCTTGTTTAAACTTTAAAGTCAGGCTTGGCGTAAATATAATAACCAAATACTTATAATCGTTTACAACTTTAATTAGCTTTTCTTGATAGGTCCATTTTTCGTCCGCAGCAAGCCTTCCTCGTTGACGACAAACCATAATCTCCGATTTCAGCATATTTACTTCCATTACCCATAAGCCACAATAACTCTCAAGGCGATTGATCATACATTGTAAAATGATTGGAGTGTCAGCCAGCAAGACGATATCTATGTTAAGAGCTTAATCGTCTAAGTTTCATGGAGGTCATTGTTATATAATGCGAATAGTAAAAGGGATAGCAAGCGTCCCTGCTTAACTCCATTATAAGTTTCAAAACTTTCCGACAACTGGTTTCCGTTCCATACTGCGCTGCTGGATACTCCGTATACTTTTTCAACAAAGTTCACGATTTTCGTTGGTACTCCGATTGAGTGTAGCTTAAATATCAATAATTGTCTTGGGACTCTGTCAAATGCTGCTAAACAAAGAATGCGTACGTTTTCTTATTTTCTGAGATCCTGATTTTAACTATTGATGCAAGATTGTAGATATTGTCGTTTGTAGAGTACTTCTTGCGGAATCCTGCCTGATATTCATTTAGTTTATCATATTTTGTCACCCATTCCGATAGGCGATCATTCAAGACTCCCGTCATTATTTTTGCTTCACAGTTTATAAAGGAGATGCCCCTGTAGTTTCCGACATTGTTTGGGTTTCCTTTTTTATGTATGGGAAAAATTATGCTTTTTTTAAAGGCGTCGTTTTTGTTCAGATATCTCGTAAATATCTTCGCCAACTCTAATAACAGTTCGTCGGGTTTTATATTACAAATGTTGTAAAATATCAGAGTTTAAGAACGCTAGCATTTAAATCAATAAATCGACTCAGCTCGTCTGCCTGAATATATATAGTTTATAGTTTATGGGGTCGGAAATGAATATTTCGATGCAATACCTTTATAGGGGTATAAAAAAGTAAAAAACCACATCGCATACATTTTATTGGTCCTTCGAGCCGGATTTAAATTAGCTTTTTCTTCACTTTTTTGAGCTGGTTCATAACCGGTTTGGATTCAGTAAAACGTCCTAGCCCCATTTGCCAAACTTCTACTTTCCACTTTTGAACCGGATTAAACTGAATCGGAACTGGTTTTGAATAAAAAAGCAAACTTCGTATCAAGGCAAAGAAACCACATCGCATACATTTTATTGGCCCTTCGAGCCGGATTCAAATTAGCTAAGTATGACTCACCGTTTAACTATTTTTAAACCATTTTATATTTTACTAGCTGAACCCGACGCGACTTTGTCCGCGTCCAAAATTTCTAGAAATTATGTTGTTCCCGTCCATCCCGTCCTAAAGGACCCAACGAAATTTTCTAGGCCGGAATTATATGTTGGTTCCTTCCAGTCAAATGGATGCTGAAAACATACCTCTCCCGCATGTGCATTTCAGAGCAGCATCAGCACTCTTCAATTATAATTCAATTCAAATTGGCTTTTCCCGTTTTTCCCCACCCCCTCTTCACCTGCTCACCACTCTTTCCCCACCCTCCTTTCCATATTCCACCGCTCTACACTCTTTCCCCTTCCCCTCATTCTAACACATGCAGCAGCTGCCATCTGTCTCAGAGAGCCATGACATACACACTGTACCATTGGTGTGACTGTGATCCCTCTCATGCTCACTCTCTCAACAAAACAGCTTAGTCCAAAATATTATCTGAGCGCCACAGTTCCGTTACTTTTCTTTGGCTACATATGTATGTATGCACATTTTTTGGTTGCTAGCTTTGTCAAATTCCAACATCCACGCACACAGCATATAACTAATTTGTGTGAGTCGTTCGCTCTCTCACTCACTCTCTGGCGCTCTGAGCAAAACAGCTTAGTCCACATCATTTTCTGAGCGCTACAGCCGTTATGTGCCCCATAAAAACTTTTCTTTGACCTTTTTTACCCACTTCGCGGACAAATTTTCCAAATTTTATTTCTTAGTGCGCACCTGCATAACTAAACAAAAGTCTATGCCAAATCTTAGATCTGTAGGATAAGCAGTTTTGGCTGTAGGTTGATAATATGGGTCTACAGATTTATAAGTATAGATAAATCACAAAAAGATCCGACAAAAAACACCTAAGATATTCACATAATAATTCGGATTGATTTTAGGCAAGATAAAACGATGAAACGATTAGTTAAGGGGTACAGGGAATTTAAAATTGTATGAGAGTGTTTTTGGATCCCTTTATTCTCTTAGGCTGCCTTCACACTGTTCGACACATGACCCATGATATTTAGTAGGCCCGCATTTTCCCCATAAAATTCTATGAATTTGACAAGGTATTCAAATTTAAAACAGAACAAAAAGCAGGACTACTAGACTATCATGTGTCATGTGTCGAACAGTGTGAAGGCAGTCTTACTTTATTGCGCTGAATATTTTCTCTCAGTGCTCAGCTCTTTGTGGTGACAGCTCTTCGACTCTGTTCGGCTCGTTAAGTTGATCAATGCCTTTGGCGGGTCCGTGGCCAAGTGTCACGTCGAGTGTCAACATGGTCTCCGGCTGCCGCTGCTGCTGCTGCTGCTCACTTCTGCATTCCGGGCATTAATTATTTACTGCGTTTCATTGCCATCGACTCCGCTGAGTGTGTGTGAGTGTCTAGCAGTGGCCCAAGTTAAAGTTAAATTCAATTGAAATTTACTTTATTTTTTTCAAGCCAAGCTAAAAACTTTGCAGACGTCGGAAATGCGACATAACTAATTTCCATGTTTTTTTTTTTTTGTTGGCTCATTCTTAACGATAAACTTTTCCATAAACTGCACGCCAAAGATGCCAAAGTTGCATTGAGCAGAAGAAAAATTTATGAAGTGGCTGCTGCCGCGGCTGATTTCAGCTGTCCAGGAATGTGGACGCACGCCCGCCGCCCGCTCCCCGCCAGGCAATCGACGCGCATTTTCTGCGCCATTTCAATTCTGGCTTTTGCCCTCTTCGTCCACTCGTCCTTGGCTGGTTTGATAAATTGTCTGGAAATTACAAATGGACAAGAGGCCAATAGCTTTTAGGCAAAATCTCTCAACGTGGCGCTGGGGAGGGGCTAAACATTTATGGTAATTTCAAATAAATGTATGGCAGCAACGGGGCAACATTTGTGTAGCAGATTTTAAGGCGCTTCCTGTCTATTTACGCTGATTTATGGCCCCCGGCATTGTTGACTCTTAATGGCAAATGTCGACAAATTTGTTTTAATGGTCAATATAATACGAGTAGATGTTGTGTTTTGATTTATTTGTCGTACGACTTTCACTTAGTAACAGGCTCTACAACCGAAGTTGCCTGGTTACTTGAACAAAATTTTCAGTCGAAATGCCCTGCACTTGTCCTCCCAGGCCGCTGGCCGGCGAAGCTAGGTAAGTTTAATGAAAGAAAGATAGATGGAACGGAGTATTGAATACGAACCTTAAAACCAGAACTGTCTACAACTCGGGTCCGCTGCTGGAGACGGTACAAATGTCGGGCTTTTTTAAGGACAGCAAGACTTTTGTGGATATGAAGATGCGTTACCCACCAGAGAAAACATTGGCGGACTTTCAGCACATACGCAACGAAGTAGACAATCAACCGGAAGTGTTGGAGAAATTTGTAAAGGTATTGTAAGAGAATCATTTGTCAAGCTGCAAAAGCAACTACAGAAAGAATTGGGGGTAATCCGATTGATTTTATGTGCTAAAACTAGTCCAAGGTCTTCTATACCCGGATATGGGACGATTCGTTTATATAAAGCGGAACATATATATTTGCTTTTCGCCATGCCACAGAACTTCGAGCGATTTAATTTTTTTAGCTGGTTCCCAAACCCTTTCGAACTTCGCTGCGTAGGGTAGACACACCGCAAATGAAAACTAGATAAAGCCTTCTCATGCGTTTTTTAATAATTTTTTGAATGTAAGCTATTTGGTTAGTTCTTTTTTAAACAAAACAAACTTAATTATCTATAACTGAGATACATTTTTTTTTATTTCGCACACAAAAATTCAAATTTTCCGCCCGCCAAAAAAAAAAAAAATGACACCTTGCAACTCTAGCTGCTGTACAGTAACGCAAGAACGGCGATCGAAAATGTAAACTAAATAATTTCTTTAATTAAATAAATGCCCTCGCAGTACAGATAGCAATCGCCGATTTAGGAAGAATCTTTCTAAATAAGATAATATTCGGCCACAAAATAATAATTTTTATTAAATAATATTAAAAATAATAAGAATTTTAGGCCCCTTATTATATAAAACAACAACGAAGGTAAGGAAGCCGGACTTTAAAGTTAAATCTATTTGGGGCCACACCCCAACAAACCCCCCCCCTATTTTTTGTTGGAAGGGTATGCCTACACCCATGTAAAAACGAATCGGCGAGACTGAAATCGGCTTCAATTTAGATTTTTTTCTTCTTGATTTTTTCAGACGAAAACCTCGCTTGACCTACGAGAAGACAACAATGATCTTGACTTCCACCCTGTGGGCGAGGGAAGTGCGATTGTCTTACTTCCAACCTGTGGGCGATGGGGAGCCATTAGCGAAGAGCGCAAGCAAAAATGAGAACAAATCTCGCTCCTGCCTCAGCGTCGCCAACGCTTCGGCTGTCACGAAGGTGCAAACAGCGAAGGCAGCTTGGGCATCTTTGCCGCGTCGGTAATCAATTGAATGTGAAAAGCCAACGAAGTCGGAAGTGATTAAAGTATAAATTAACAAAAAAATACAATAGATGATGCACACAAACACGAACAGCTTCTTAACGAGTTTGAATGAAAGAAGCGTTAAAATATTTAAATGGTAAGTAAAAGTGCTAAATTTTAAAGCATATGCATACAAAAGAAGCGGCCGACGCGATGTCGCTATGTATTGTGTGTATGTATACATATTTTTATTTTATGTCTGTTTGTAATAATCGTGCTATTTTGTAATTATATTCCAGATTGAAATTGCGAAGTGGGACGACTTCACGGATAAAATTATTCCTATTTATCTCCGAAAAATTTAACAACGAAGCGTGTAAACAACTACCGGCTAGGATGGCACAACATAAGTGTTAAAAATTATTTTTAACTGTTATTAGATGTATAATATTACCACAAATTTTTACTAAATCAATATGTTTCTATTTTTTTGGCAGATGCTTAGTATTATTATATTTGCTTAATCCTGCTCAACTTTGTCTTACTGCCGACGGCAAGATTCCGCATTGAGAGTGACAAGAAATCTGCGAAGCCAACCATCGCGTATGCCTAGACCAGCACGATCTTGCGGCTATTTTCGCTTAATGACTAAAAGAATTGAGAAAATAACAACGGAAAAACGTGTTAAGAATTAAGTAGATATAAGCCTTTTTGGATTTTCATTAACAATAAATATAATTAAATAAAATCAAGACTTTTTATGCTTACAACCAAGAAGATCTATGCTTGGTTTCGAAACTTTCCATGCTTACAACCAAGTACATCTGCTCTTGAGGTAAAGACTTTTCATGCTTCTTTTCAAGAAGATCTATTCTTATATTCGAGACTTTCCATGCTTACTACCAAGAAGATCTATGCTTGATATGAAGCCGACTTAATTTCAAACCAAGAATTTTAGTCTCAGAAACTCATGCTTGATTTCAGTATTTTCGGCTTGGATCCAAGAATATTCTGTCTTACCGTACTTTTGATATCAAATCGGCTTGATATCAAGCACGATCGGCTTGGAGTATGCTCCTTCATAAAAAGCCAATCAAATTTCACTCTGGACATCTGTTAAATGCTTTTGCCTTTATAATTAATTGCTAGTTAATCTAATTTTTTTTATCTTTGTTTTAACATAAAAATCGCTAGTTCGATTAATTTCGAAATTCAAATGTAAAAGGTGGCACCACTGAAATACTAGCGATTTGGTGAGTTGAAGTGAATGACAAATTTAACTAGCGATTTAACTAACGATTTTACTAGCGATTTGGTAAAATGACAATTTAATAAACTTAACATATTAAATGTTTAATTTTTTTGATGTAGATTATTCACAAATTAAACACCCTTCAAGAATCTACAAGGCTTATTTTAATCAAAAAAAAATTAAGTGCGTATTTAAGCAAATCGCCGACTCATGAGTGCGCGATTTGCAAATCACTCGTAAGTAGGCTCTGTGGCAGGGCGAAATGGATTTCGAGCGAATTTACAGCGAAAGTGATTTCTGTGGCACCCCTGATTGCCTTCAATTGATTTGCAATAGGTTAAAATCTATTTTTTTTGAAGTGACGATTGGAGCTAAAACTTCTCCATATAACAGGACTTGTAAACACAGCTCTGTTGGCTTAACATAATGTTATTGCTCTGCTAATTGATTAAAATTAGGCTCAGGACTGCTATAAAAAAGAAATATGGGCTTAATAATATTAACAGAACTTTTACAGCCAATGTTAATGTTGTGTTAATGCACTGTTAAGGCCTTCTAAGCCACACAACAACACTTTGGTAGCCAAATCGGTTAACTTTGTTGATTTACATAAATAAAGGTTTTATATAACAGTAACCGCCTCTGTGGGCTTAACACAATGTTAATGCACTGTTAATTGATTTGCTTTAGTGTTAGGAACTTTTGTAATGAGTAGACTTAAATCGGTTTACCTTCTTCTCCTTAGCAACACTTTGAGGAAAAGGGCTCAGAGCTAGAACCTTGGATACCCACCGACTGGAAGTCAAATCCTCCATTTCTAGAGCGTATTTCCGATAGTGAACTTAAAAAATTTGGTAACGACCTGAATGCCTTGTGGAAACAGTTGGGTCGTCGCATTAGGGACGAAGTAAAGGACAGTCCCGCCCTCCACTCCATAGTTTATATACCAAATCCTTTCATCATACCCGGTGGACGTTTTCTGGAGTACTACTACTGGGATTCTTATTGGATTATACGGGGCTTGCTGTTGTCTGGCATGCAGGAGACAGCACGTGGTATGCTGGATAACTATTTGGCTCTGGTGCGTCAATATGGTTTCATACCGAATGGAGGACGCATCTACTATCATGGTCGTTCGCAGCCACCTTTGTTGATCTTCATGGTGAAGGCTTATGTGGAGTTTACCAAAAATGAGAAATATGCTTTACAGGCTTTGCCCATGCTCGAGTTTGAATTTAATAATTTCACCAGGAATCATGCTGTGGAAGTGCAGGGTAGGACTATGTATCGCTATGTGGACATCTCTGCAGGTCCAAGACCCGAATCTTATCGCGAGGATGTGGCCAGTGCTAAGGTATTTGTCAATGATATGGACAAGGAGGAGCACTATTCGGAACTGAAATCAGCCTGTGAGTCGGGCATGGACTTCAGTTCGCGTTGGTATATCTCTAATGAAGGCACCAATGAGGGCACTTTGAAAGATATCAAAACTAGATCCATAGTGCCAGTGGAACTAAATGCCATACTGTTTCGCTCTAGCAAGATTCTAGCTGAGTTTCATAGGAAGGCGGGTAACTCGGAGAAGGCGGAACAGTATCAGAAAAAGGCCTGTAAGCTGGTAGTAGCCATACGGGATGTTATGTGGAATGAGGAGATGGGTATTTGGTTGGACTACGATCTTTTAAATAATAAGTCACGTCCCTACTTCAGTGCCTCCAATCTGTCGCCACTGTGGGCCAGAGCTTTTCCTTTGAACGATAGAGAGAAAATATCCAAGTGCGTGATGGACTACATAGACACTAATAATTTGGACTGCTATCCTGGAGGGATACCCAATACTTTAAAGAGCACGGGTCAACAGTGGGACTATCCAAATGTTTGGCCACCCATGATGTTTATAGTCGTGGAGGGTCTAGCAAATCTGGGCACAACTGAAGCCAAGGAAATGTCCAAACGTTGGGCTCATCGTTGGGTTAAATCCAATTATCATGCGTTTAAAGAAACGGGTTTTATGTTTGAGAAGGTAGGTCAGAAGTTCGATTTTGAGAAGAAATCTGAAACCTAGAATTTAAAGCCCAGAAAAATATAATATTGATAAAAGCAAGTATCAAAATGATTGAGACCTTTGAAATATCAAATTGATAAAACCTAGTATCAAATTAATACTAAAAGTGTCAACCTGATACAAGTTAATATCAATTTGATATTGTGGAAATATCATTTTAATACTTTCGAAAATATCAACTTCAAATTTTTCTGCTTATCGGAAAAGATTTTGCTGGGTCCCTTCACAAACTTCCGTAACTAACCTATCTATTCCTGCAGTACCATTGCGAGCAGTTTGGTGCACCCGGCTTTGGCGGTGAATATGTAAATCAAACGGGCTTCGGCTGATTTTTTTATAAGAGTGCACACTAAACAAAAAATAGTTCTATCTCGTTCAAATGAATCGTGTGTTACAGGCAACAGTATCAATGCTCACACTGTCAAAGCGAGACATTTTACTTTACTATCTAGTGTCTGATTGGGAGTTGATGATCTACTTCGATTCGTTTACAAAGCCAAGTGTGAGTGCTAGCATTAGCAAAGGAACTTTATTTACATATATGATAGGAATATCACACAGAGAACACTGTTAAAACTGTTAACACTATGAACATTATTAACACTATCAAGCAGGTTCTATATACAACACGAAAGTATATCGTGCAATGATCAATGCGTAAGCGCAGTTCACAGCCATGGGATGGTATCAAAACCGCTAAGTGCTTAAGAAACTGCTTTTCAAGATCACAAACGACCACACATAACAACATAACCACGATGATGTGCATATTGAACTGCGATAAATACCATGGATAATTATAATCATCAAGAACTTAGTGAAGATCGTGAAGAATGTTTAAAACCACTTTCCGTGATGGACAAATTTTTAAATCGCTGAAAATTACCAAAGAGGTTCAAAAATAGTAATAATGCCAAAACCACTTCACACTTAACCAAGAGGTAAATTATCCAAGAATAAAGCGCATTAACGCAATTAAAAGCTGAAAGAACTCCATGGTAAAAAACCGCTAAGTGCTTAAGAAACAGACTTGCAAGGCGACAAATGACCACACATACTTTATATTAATGATTATGGCAATACTGAACTGCGATGAAAACCATGGATGACCAATGGTAAAGAATATAGTCAAGATCATAGAGAATTTTTTAAACCACTTTCCGTGTCTGACTAATCAGAAAAACCTTAAAAAATACCAAGGAGGATAAAAAATATTAACATCGCGATTTTTATTGATTTGTCCATAACAGCTGTTATTCTTTTAAAAATCATGTTTCATCCACAACTATTATCGCATCATTCAACTGCAAGTCGAAAGCCTCTTACAGCCGCTTCTTCATTGTACCGTCACATATATAATGCAAAGCTACGCATATATGTATAGGATGTTTTTGAAAAAACTATCCGTCCACGCGCCTGATGTGATTGCATATCTATTACCGTTTACTAAAGATATATCTTTGTGATACCATTTGGTTGACGGGCAAAAGATATGAGATCTTTTAGACCAGAATCGCTTTTGACTCTGAATGGCCGACAATTTTGAACGACCCACTTCGTCACAGTTTACCGTTGTGAGCGATGATTTCGTTTCCGCGTCTACGTGTATAGAAGGTTCATGCCCGTTACCAATCACTTACATTTTGAAGATCCACATTTGGAATTTCATTTTTCGTCTCCCCAAGTACATGACAAAACACGTCTCACACCTTGCTTCTATCGTGTTATCAGCTAATGCTATATAGACCGCTACTTATATTGGCTCTTATTTCAGTTGTTGTTACAGAAAGTGCGGACTCAATGGAACATGTTTATAAATCAAATAAATTAATATATGTTCTTGTTTACTATTTTCGTGTACAATTTTAAACTTACATTACAAGAATTGTTCTCCACTTTTTAAAAATAACAAACCTAGTAGTAGGCAAATTATAACGAAATCAACACTGTTAACACGAACTGAAATTAGTGTGAGACCGAGACATACGAGACTGCCTCTGTCTGCTCTTGGATCTTCATTCAACTTCAAGGTAACCAAATAAGTTGTAAACTTATCCGACACATAGCAATTATCTGGACAAACAACTTTTTTTTAATTGTTATTTACTTTATAAAATAAGGGAATCGTTCTTTTCTGCGCTAAAAGCTTACATTTATTTTTATTCTTTAACACTTTCTTCACAAATTACGAATTATATAGACATTTTATTTTGAAAAGAGACACCAATAAATCACAAATTATGTATAACTAAACATGTGTTGAAATTGTTGAACAATTTTTGCTTAATTTTACTTTGCGGCTAAACTTTATCTTTGTTGTTCTTGTGGTTGTAATGGCTGAGCAGTTTTTTGTCTTATTTGGAAAAGGGGTCTTCCCAATCATCGTAGTAGGGAGTGGTTGTTCTGAATGGTCCTTTAGGAATATGGTAGCAGGCAAAGGACTGCTGTTAGTTGCCCAAGTAAGGAGCAGCAGTAGAACGAAACACAGCAATTGAGAAAGCAGCTTCATGGTTAGCAAAATTCAAACTGAACAATTCGGATCGCCACACAATAAATGAAACCTAATATTCCATTACGTGAATCACTTGGCATGGTGATAACAAGTTTTGACTTTTGACTGTTCACAAAATAATTTCGGAGAAAAAGAGTGAGTGGCATTTGTGGTGAGGCTTGATAAGAGTTTGTCATCATACAATAAATATAAATATAATGTATAAAACTAAATGATCAATTTATACCAGAACTTTTTTGAGTGCAGTTTAATAATTTTGAAATCAAAAATCGAAACAAAATATGAATCAAAAGGCTATTGAATTTCCAATAATCTGGTAAAACATTGTTTTCAAATGGTACTACTCCTTAGTACACAATGCACACACAAAGCTTCTGTCAATTTGCGGTGTTGGCGTTTTGGAATTTCCAAGCGGTTATGGCTAAGCTTACTTAAGATGGCCTCTGCCCACTTAAATCGGGAGATTCATGAAACAGCTGTACAGTTTACACAGCCTCCTTAGTAATTTTGTGTGCTCCTGCTTAAAGTTGTGTGCTAGTTTGTTTATCATAAAGGTCGCTAAAAAACTAACAAAAATAAAAATATAATAAAAAACAAAATTTATTTTTATTTTTTCTGCTAAAAAATCGCAACACTACGATTCTACTTTGGTAAAGAAAATATATGGATAAGAATTAGGGTTGTCGAAATATCGATATAAATATTTTATTTTATTTTTTTGTTGGGTAAATATCAGTAATTCTAGAAATATTCAAGAGAATGTCATCGAAAAATCCTCCCTTCTTGTGGCCGAAACTAACAAAAATACCCAACAAAAAAATATCAAAAAATATCGTTCGACATCCCTAATAAAAACATAAGCTGGGATGAATTAGTAAACTAGTATACCTCGC